>JASAUF010000403.1:2525000-2800802 GCA_030180095.1 Magnolia changhungtana | reverse complement strand
TAGAAACATTAGAATGCCTTAGAATTTCTCTCAATCTCGTTTACTCCCATATATATAGTTTTAGGAAGAATCCCAAACAGAGCAAGGGTTGTTGGGAATAGAGAGATAAAACAGGAGAGAAAAATCGGGAGAGAATTAGCACAAGTGTGGAACTGCACCATAGTTCCGATGGCTAGATTGAGTTGAGGTGTGACTAGGAGACCCAGGAGAGAAAGAAGGAGAGGAAAAGGAGAGAACAAGAGAGGGAGAGGGACTGTTGAGTTGGACTTGGTGCCGCACTGCACTGAGTCGACCCAGGCAACTCGAATCGAGTCGGGTTAGGGTGAGCTAGGGGTTGATGCTAAGAAAGAAATAAAGAAAGAGAGAGTGAGAGAACTCGGAGTTCAGCAGGGCGCTGCTGAGTTCAAGTTCGAGTCTAGCTTCCAGACTCACCGACAGAAGCTGCTAGAGCCATTGGACCTGCTGGAACTATTGGGGTTGCTGGTGTGAGTGTTGAACCGCCAAACCAGCTTGGCCTGCCCCTGCATTCATTAGAGATGTCGGTGTGTTTGCACTGCTGAGTTCGAATAACTCCTCCTCGCTCACACCATAAAGGCCTCCAAAGCCAGATCACCGGTCAAGCTTCTGACAATAAGGTGAGCAGATTGGTGTAGTTATAGTAGATGCACCTAGGGGTTGAGTCGCAAAATCAGACCGGTGGGGGTGACTCGAATCCCAAGTTGCTAAGTTAGGCCCTTGAATTAAAAATATTTAATTTCAATAAGCAAGTAATTAATGGTTAACATATCCTCACATCATTTTTATTTTTTTTCTGCAATTTTTACTTAGCAAAAGCTTTGTTGTCTCTAAGAAATGTGGCGCTCAAGTAGATCATCTTTGTATTAGGGCCTGGGAAGAGGAGCAGTAGCTTTCTTGTAAAAAAAAAAAATCATAAACAAAATCTGCCCAGAAATCAGAAACAAATCCCGTACTTTCGTAGTTGCACGAAAAATCTGCATAGAATCTGATTAGATTTAAGACATCAAATACAACACATACGTGGGAGATTTTGAAATTAGTAAGATGGCGGATCTTATAGATTTCAGCCATCCTGTACTAAGAGTCCCAGCATCCATCATCTTTCTGCTGGATGCCACTTTTACAATTAAATGGGAGTCTGTTTTAATAATGATATTAGTTAAAGATCATATCATATTAGTTAAAGATCATATCATATGGTGGATCGAGTGGCAAACATATTTTCCTAGGGCGTGTTTTGTATTCTCGAAAATTTGAAATTTGAATTCGGACCACTCCCGCCGACGGTCGCTCAAGGAGATACCCTCTCGCCGGTCACTTTCTCCGGCGCCTCCACTGCCTGATTCATGGGACAACCACGGTTTGGATCCGGACCTCTGATGCGAGGTGATTCCGGGGCTACTTTTCTCTCATCCTAGCCCTAATGGCTGGCCACTCTGGGTCCGGCAATGCCGGACAATCTGTTGATTGGCAGCTGGTCAGTGGAAGACGCGATGCCCAATCAAAAAAAAAAAACGGGTTCACTAGCAACAATGGCGCATAGATTTCGAACCTCCCCTCGAACGGAAATGATAGTCTCTCCCAAAACAGAGGATTCAACATGCATCTTCATCAGAAACATCACTTTCGATACATCCATGGAGGTTCTTCTCCGCATATGCAGCAAATTCGGTAAGGTACTAGATACTTATATTCCGAAGGTCCCTGGTTCTCTCAGGCCTAGGGGTTTTGGCTTCTCTCGTTTCCGTTACGAAAAGGATGTTAAGAATGCCATGGGTCTTAAATGGAAAAAGAATAGATGGCAGAATTGTGGAAATAAGATGGGCCAGAAGATGAGGAGCCCTATCCACGGCTCCCACGAGCCACCGCATGTTTAAGCAGTGATCAATGGCGCCGCCCCCAAATCCACCTACTTCCTTTGCGAATGCGGTCTCTTCGGTGGTGAGTGCCCGATCTCGCAAACCACCACAGGAGGAGATTACGGCCACCATCGCCGATCGTAAATCTGTTGAGACTCGGCTAGAGGCATTGAAATGGGGAACTGTGATTTCGGTTTCCAGCCCTGAGATCTCAATCCTCCGGGTCCAAAGTGACCTCAGAAACTCCTCTTTCGGTCCATCCATTAGGGAACTTACGAGAATCTCCCATCTCAAATTTCTCATTGTTTGGAAATCTAAATTGGCTCTTGACGAATTTCTGTCGGATCAGTCATTGCATCACTCAATGAACATTACCAGCATGGCCAAATGGTCTCCAGAGGTGCAGTTTGGAGGGGAAGGCGTGTGGTTGAGACTGTACGGCGTACTGGCTCACGCTTGGATGGAATCTGTTCTTCTGGACTTGGGAAATATGCTCGGAAGGGTAACCCACATTGATCCGATTAGTGCGTACAGTATTTTCTAAAGTTTCGCTCGAATCAAAGTTCTCTTATGTCTAGGAACCAGTTTGCAGAAGACCCTACCCCTATTGGTCATGGGGAATTCTTCTCGATTATGGTGGAAATGGAGCCCAAATTCAGACTAAGAATATCCAATGCTAATCAGTTACCTAAGGAAACCATGAAGCAATGGGTGCAAAGGACATTTGCCAACGAAATAGCAAACCCAACTCTTCGCCCATCACCTATTTGTGATATTGCCAAGATGGAGGAAATGTTAGATTCTACCCCTCAACAATTACAGAATATCAACTCTCAGTTACAACAAATTCAACCTCACCAACCATTGGAAAATGGAGCCCAGTTGACAGACTATGCAAATGAAAAGGAAAAATATGATATTCAGAATGTGGCAGTGATTCCTCACACTCCACTTCAGGGCCAGGGTGGTGACGCTCCACTTCAGAGCCAGGGTGGTGAAGCAACAATTCCCCTGGCTCCAGCACTATGCCAACACTCGAAACAGGTAAATGCGATTAGCAGGTCATCTGTGGATTTGGGAGCTGCTCTCAGCACACAACAGGGCCAGGGTGAAGATGCAGCAGTCATTCAGGCGCCAGAGGAATGCCAGGGAAAGAAGAATGAATCCATGGAGGTCAGATTAGTACAGGACTTGGGATCAAATTTATTCTCTGATCAGGGAGTTGGACTTATTCCCTCTGATTCCACGACAAGAAACGATCTCCATCTTAACAGAATTGCAAATGGATCGGTAGCTTTACCTCCCGTTCCTATGCAACATCTGCTTCCTGTGAGCAGGCCTGAAGATAACGACCTTCCCTCATGTCCCAGCCCTTTTATCCTTCAGTGCCAGCCACTTAGAGCCTTTCATCAGTCAGATATGCAACCACTGAGGGACAAGATGGATATATCCAAAGAACTATTCCTTGCGGACTTGGCATATACTGATGCTCCTCTTTTAGTTAACCAACTAAGAATGGAGTTAGGGCCAAGAATCAGTATCAATAAGGTGCTACACTATGGATACAGATGTGCTAGATCGAAGGGTAACTCCCCAATTAAAATCGGGGATCAAACCTCTCGCAGGAAAGAAATGGATATCACTTCTGATGATGTTCCTGGAACTGACTCTGAGGATGGTCTGACTGAGATTCAAGCAACCCCTACTGGTTCCCAGGGAGATCCACTGTTGACAATTGGATTTTAATCATCTCGGAGAAAGGACTGGCTGTAAAACCACCGCTTAAAGGTGGATTTATCGCATTTTTTCTCAAGCCAAGAAATGGAATATGATCTAACAGGCAACAGAATCAGGATGGAACTTTGTTCTCCTACCAACTCAAATCAGAGGGCTGGTCAGCAACTGCAGGTAGTAACAGATGATCAAATCAGCCAGGTATACCTCAAAGATAATCTTCAAGGAAAGAAAACAACCGATCAGCACAATGTGCATAGAAGAAGACCCCGAATTTTCTATAGTAAGGGTGACTGGGAATCCAGACTCAGACGACTCAAGCGTAGGGCAGTGCACACGGGATGTGTCACAGATGGATAAGTTTCTTGTGTGGAATGCTCGGGGATTCAAAAACTGCAGAACTATTAGATCGCTGAAATGATTGATGAGATCTCATAACCCCGGGGCTGTGGTGATCCTAGAACCTATGATCAGCGATGCAAGTTGAGTTAGAGTTGGTCTCTCCTTGGGCTATCACCTTTCCTTCTCCAATGTTTCGGAGGGGGGCAAGATCGGGTTCTTTTACAGAGACCCTATTTCCTATTCAATTGTTAAGGCTACTAATCAGCTTCTATCTGTGCACATGTCTTTTCCAAACTTGCAGCTATCCATCACCCTAACATGTATATATGCCAGCTGTTCGACGCTCATCAGGAGGCTTCTTTAGGAGGACTTGGCGGATATGTCCACCTTGTTGCGAGGCCCTTGGGGAGTTTGCAAAGATTTTAATGCCATCACTGAGGCATCAGAGAGACACAACAAAGGTATATTTGATAGAAATTACGCCAGAGAATTCAGCGAGGCGATTGACAGCGCTAGCCTTTTTGACACGGGTTTCTCGGGGCCGCGTTTCACCTGGTGCAACAATCATTCCGGCGCCTCTAGAAGTTGGGCCAGGCTTGACAGACTGCTAATCAACTCAACTTGGGCATCCTCCTTCCCGACCTTCCAAGTTGAGCATCTTCCGAGGACAAATTCGGACCATAGCCCTCTCCTTCTTTCCTTTCCTCCTCCTCCGCCGAGCGTACTAAAGCCGTTTAGATTTCAAAGGATGTGGACTACTGATAAATCCTTTTTGTAGGTAGTTAAGGAGGCTTGGAACATTGTCGAATAGTATCATCCAGTCTTCAATGTTCTTGCTAAGATGAAAAGCATCAAAGCTTAGCTGAAGATCTGGAACAAGGAGAAATTTGGTGATATCTTTGTGAATCTGAAGATGGCAGAAGCAGAGGTGGCAGAAACTGATCGGCAGCTCCAACAGTCTGATCTAAGCCAGGCTGAGTACACATCGTTATTCAACCATTATCAAGAAGCTTCACATCAACTTAATCAGTGGGAGACCAAGCATGAGATTTTCTGGGAACAGAAATCAAGGTCAAGTTGGCTAACTGAGGGGGACCACAACACAAGATACTTCCATGCAACGGCTACTGAACGGCAAAGGAGAGCCAGGATCTCCAATATTCAGCTCCAATCAGGTGTGGTCATGACAGAAATAGAGGATATTAAAAGGGAAGCCAAGAAATACTTTCAGGAGCTTTTTAAGGGCAGAATCAGCCCGACGAATTCTGATATTCTGGATTTGGTGCCAAGGCTTGTGACGCAGGACATGAACCTTTTCCTCACAGCTCCGCCTTCCATTCAAGAGGTAAAAGAGGCCATCCAAGCTATCTCGGCTGATAGTGCGCCTGGTCCAAATGTGCTACGGAGGAGATTGCCAAAAACAGATTCTCCCAGCGTCTTCACAATGTGGATGGGCTCACAGATATTGGTACCAACCAAATGATTCAAGAGGTAATCCGTTGGCAAAAACCCCCTAGTGGATGGGTTAAGGTTAATGTAGACGGTTCCTTTAGAGGCAATTCGAGCTTCGCAGGGGGTGGTGGAGTATGTCAAAAGGACAAGGGGGAGTTTATTCTTGGTTTCTCTTATGGTTATGGCCGTTCGATGTCGAACACTGGCACCGAGTTTAGGGCGTTGCATGATGGAGTTCTCTTGTGCTTGGAAAACGGCTTCTCCCAAATAATTGTGGAATCGTACTCTTGAGGTAGTGATTAAGGCCTTTACCGATGGGGCTAAGAGTGGCTGGGCATGGAAAGGTTGGAAAACTCTTACGGATTCGCTTCGAAATATCGCAACGGTGAATTTCACACACATTTTTAGGGAGGGGAACGGAGTGGCTGACGCCCTTGCTCAGATGGGCAAATTCTCCCAATCTTGGCTAGTTTTCTCCTCTTCTCATGATCTGCCTAGACAGGTGAGGTGTCCTTTTCTTGGACAAGGTGGGGCTCGGTGCGTTAAGGGAGAGGAAGATATCCTCGGGTTAATTATATTTTTTTGTTGGTGATTATTTTGGTCAGCCTTTATGATAGGTCTGTTGTGGTCCTTTTTTCCACGAAAGACCCGAATCCATGTAATTTTGTCCAAATTGAATAAAACCTCTTTTTTTGTTGAATATATATATATATATATATATATATATATATATATATATATATATCATAACAAATTTGGGTGCCATCTACCAAGGCTTACGCTCCTGCTATAATATTGTAAACCCGGCTGTAGAACTTATGGAAGGTAAATAGAACATTTCCTTAATGATTCCTACAAACCCCTCTTCCTCTTTCGTCACCCAAGTTCCCTCTGGAGGACTCATCAATGTTAAGCTTTAGCTAGTCATAGTCTAGCCTAACCCATTTTCCAATCCGAATGCTCTCGACTTGCCTGTCTAAAGAGCATGGTAAGCTTAAGGACTGCGAAGAGATAACTTCAAATAAGGAAACCTTCCATCTATTCGAAATATGATTGTCGACTTCTTTCAACCACTCCTTTACCTTAGTAATAATAACATTATGATCCACCTTATTCTCGAATCTATTGAAAGCTGCTCTTAACACAACCCTTCATAATTGAAAAGTACTAATAACTCTCCTTGTTTATAGATTGATTAAGAGGGAAAATGTTGTAGTGCTTCCTTATTAGGTACCACCACATCTTGTGTTGTGCTAGGCTTCTGTGTGGATAGGTGGATTGGCTCCACTAGGTGCATCCTTCGATATTAAACCATAAAGACGAAAATTAGCATGAACAAAATTTAGGTAGGCCATAACACATGGAACAGTTGGGAGAAGATGACTGACCATAAAATCTTCTCCAGCACTGTTTATGGGTCCACCTTATTATTATTATTTTTTTAAAGCCCGGAGAACACCGGCCTACCACTATGGTCGCTAACATTAATATTAGAAATCCAATCAATTACATCTAACTTTGAACTCTCAAAGATGTCCTCTACCATCCCACATTTGTTCCAAAAACTCTGGTTGGCTCCTATTCCCCCCAAAGAGTCCATAACACAGCAAGCAAAGTTAACCTCCACACCGCACTGTAAGAAAATGGGCCTTTACCGGCAGCCAAAACTGCCCCTAAAAGTCCCAAAAACCGCCGGTACAAGTATTACCCGCGGTTGGGCACATGCCGCTAAAGGGGGGCGTTGTTTTATGTTTTACCGGCGGTCGTACTCTTTTTTCGGCGTTTTTAATGGCTGCCGCTGAAGTTGAACTTTTAGTGGCGCTTATTATCCTTTAGCGGCGCTTCTGCTGACTGTCGCTAAAAATGTAAAAGCGCCGCTAAAAACTACATGAAACACTGCTAAAAGTTACAAGAAATGCAGATAAAATTTGTTAGAAATGCCGCTAACTACGAATGCCAGTAAACCCTTAACAAGTGCAACTAAGAGATTGAAAAAATGCCAGTAAAAGCTGTAAAAAAATGCAAGTGCCGAAAATAGAAGTTCCTACTAATCCTTTCACACAAATTCCTATTGATTCCAGCTTACCCACAAAACAAAAGAGAAGAAAAGGCCATGAAATATAAAACTACAAAAAATGCTTCAGGAACAAAAGAATTACTTGGAAAGTGTTTGCCACAGGACTTCCTCATGAAGCATCGGTTCCATCTGCAGCCTCACGATTGCCAAGGCAGAAAAAATTCAAATATTCTTGCGGCACAAATGTTTTCTCGAGCCCAACCTCTTCCAAGGCCTTATAAATTATGACATACGTACATCATTCGCATTCTTTTATTCTGCAAGTCAATATTTCAAAAAGAATATATAGATTGGTGTTGCTAATATCCGACACTCAATATTGCAAAACCAGCTTAAGTACAAAAGCAATTGGGGCAAGTTCTTCTATCTGGATTTTTTTTATGAGCTGAAATGAGAGCTTCTTCTTCCTACACAAGTGAAGAAACAACACAACTCCAAACTCAAAAAAAAAAAAAACCATTGCATGTAGAAAATGCCTTCTGATAACTGGCTACAAAAAAATGAAGAAATGACAGAAAAGAAGCTTGGAGTGAAAATAAGCCTACCTCAAGTCATGCAACGTGTTGTGCCTTAGCCCTGGATATTCAAGTAGAAAACCGAATGACAGCTGAGTTCTGTTGACATGAGCAAGCCAAGTAATACCAATTATGAAAAAAAAATGAGTTGTGTATTATGAAAAAAGAAATGACAAAGCCACACTTTCTGAAAATAGAAATAGTGCCTAATGTTATTCTGGTAAATATCGTTGTGTACTAATACATGGTCAACATAATTGTATTTTACAATATTTCTAGGGATGTCAAGAGACCAGACCTATTCAAAATTTTGATTTCACATGGGTCCAACCTGGCTCATTGACAGCCCCAACCATTTCTAGCTCTTTCTTAAAAGTTAAAACTGGAGGTCGCTTCGGAATTAACCAAGCAGTATGGTTTTCTTAGCTTTAACTTTTCAGAAAGTGAGGATCTTACAGTAGTTTTCGAAGAATGCCGAGGTTATTCATAAAATATTTTGGCCGTCTAGTTGTTGCTTGAAACAAGTTCATCTCATTTTTAATTAATTGTAATTTTTTTTTATTAGACATATGGTGCTCTAATACATAGTGAGTTCACATTAACAATAATTCTGTATTAGAGTTCCTAATCTCTAAAATATAATTACTGTTAATGAAATGAGATGAAATCATTTTTAGGCATGTAGCAAACAAGGTTGAAATTGTTAACAGAATCCATGGCCATAGATCAATCGACTTAACAGCCACCAATCTCAAATTTTCAGATTTTGGAATTCATTAAACTACACAATAGTCCATTTCAAAAGCTTCAGGATTGATTCTTTTGAGTTCATGTTTGAATGCAATGAAACCATGATGACAGAACTTAATAAATGTAATCAACAAAGAATCACCTGAAAAGTATTCTAAGTGCTGCCCACCTTCACATAACCTGAAATATACAACAAATGAATCATGAGGATTCCAAACTACCATCTTTAATTTACCCAATTCATTTATCAGATCTCAAATACCCACACAAAAAATCTGTTGTGCTCGAATGATGAACATGTCCTATGTACAAATTTCTACAGTTCAATCGAGCTGAAATGTTTAATGTGAATGGTGGAGATTGATTAAAATCTACTATGAAATACCAAAGAAACTCTTATTTTTCACTACATCAATGAAGTTTAAAGCATAACCTATCATCCATAACTAACCGTCCTGACTGGGAATAGAAATAACCTGCCATTGGAAGCATAAAAACCTCAAAAGTTTTTATGGATGGTGTCATAAAAGGTTCCTACTTACCTTGGCTGTCCAACATTTGCCTTCGCCATTGTGGATGGCGTCAATCAATGCAATGTAGTTCCAGTTCTTGATGACGTTGTACGGGCCATCATGGATCTCAACTTCGATAGTGTAGCCTTATCCAAATCTTCTTCATAGAATACAATTGCAATTAGAAAAGGAAAAGAAAAAAAGAAAAAAAGGTAGAGTTAGTGAGTTGTTTGGGCAAGCAGATATCTTCACAGATGCAGTTGGCTGATGAGATACCATAGATTGAGGAATCTATTAAGGTAGAGGTAGTGAGCTGTTAGGGAAAGTAGAGATTTTCATTTGCAATTATATATATAATCAATTGCTTAGATTCAGGCTTCAGGGTTAGTTTTCAGGTTTGTTTCTAAATTCTTTTATAACGAGATGTCGTGTGCTTGTTGCTTCCATAAGGCCATATAGGGTGGTGATTGAATTACATAGCTGTTTGGATTGGTGGAATGATCATAGAGTGACTCAAGGTGACACCAAGTAATGTCTATTCCAAGTCGAGATTGCATGTATTTCCAACACGATGTATGTATAAAAAGTGGTATTATGAAATGGTGGCTCTTGAGTGCCAATTATAGGAGGTTTTAGGATATAACATGCGTCATGTGCCATTTAGGAATGGTATGCAACATTAAAGAGCTTCATCATCTCTGAAAAAATATTTTTTATTTTCCTTTGATAAGTATGAATAGAAAATTCTGATAGTAACAAGAAAAGGAGAAAGAAATTTTGAAGTTAGATGCAAGATCGAAGTAAATAATGTTCTTTTTCAGAAAGATAATATTTTCAGAAAGCACGAGTTCACCAACAAGAGGAGAAACAGTCAACTCATGAACTGACAAACCTTGCAGTTTGGAATCCTGAGTTGCATTCGTGAATCCATCAATTGCTAAGTTTAAAAAACACAAGCCATAACCAAAAGGAGCATTTGGATGATACTCCACCAGCGACAAGGAGAGTGCATACATACTCACCTGTCTAGCAATTCTACTGGTTGAATCAAGGGTCTTTGTTTGTTCATCTGCTGCTCCATATAGAAATACAGGGATTGCATGATTTGTATCAAGGAACATTAGCAAGTGGAATAGAACATTAGCACTAGTCTTACCCCATGGGATCTCTTCAGGGTTCCTAAAGATTTCCACAGAATCAAGCAAATTTTAGTGACATAAGATTTCAATTCAAGGCAAGAGCATGTAAAATGAAGAAACTACAGAGATATTAGCCACCATCAGATCAGCTGGGCTAAGTCCAGTTGGATCATCCAACTCAACCCATTGATAACTTATAGGGGTAGGACAAGTTAACTAGGGCTCAATTCAAGCCAAACCCATTTACTTAAAATTGTTAAGTCCACATAATTAGCAAAACTATGTATCCCGCAAACAAACAAGATGAATGGATGAGATGAATTCAATCTGCAGTTGACGGTGATTAAATAGGAGAACTAAGCAGCATTTTCAATTGCTTCAATGCATTTCAACACAGTATCCTTGTTGGACATTTCTCCCACACACTCCAAACTCAATAAGCTTCAACTCAAACTTGCCCAATTTCACCCAAAGAAAAAAAGAAAAAAGACCAAAGTGATCAAATATAAGGTGGGATGCATATGCATCAGAAAATGAACAGTCATGTTGGATGCAGATATACTGTAATCGAATGCTCTCCAACCAAAAAAGTAAGAGCTGCTAATAGCTTAACAACCAAAATCCCATTACTTCCCAATCAAGCTACAACCATTTAATCTTAAAAGCCTTGGCCTCAACAAGTAGACATGAAACAACAAATGTTACTGGATCATATGAATCATCCAATTACTTGAAAAGGTTAGTTATAATAAATTTTCCAGGTTAAACCAATGGGGCATTACTCATTTTTGGTCATCCCATGTGCTAATAACCTGCAACATCCAATAAATATTCAGTAACAAAAGTCAAAATAAACCAAATGCATTAGGACCCCAAAAATCTTCAATCAATCCAAAAGGCAGAGGCATCAAGTAAATCAACCAGCATTATGATCTCATCTTCAAACTCCGGTGAAAAAAAAATCAAACTCTTCACTTCAATAATACTTGCATTCTTCAGAGAAGATTTGGGTTGCTTCTCAGCAATGGAATCTAGCAGTTATATGTCCTTGGCTACCTGCTCATCAACACTGTAGGTGAACATGGCTTTTGTATTAAATTGACAATGACATTGACAAGTTGAAATCAAAGATACAAAAAACTGGGAGTGGGTTGTTCCTGAAAGGTAGACCTACATAAAATCATTCACCAAAGAAACGAATATTTTACACCACCTTCAAGCAATTGATGAATGCCAAAAAAATAAAAATAAAAAATCCTTCTATGCACTTCAATTACGCCCTGCAAAAACTAAAACAAGCTTAACTTAACCAAAACAAGT
The DNA here is from genome assembly GCA_030180095.1 of Magnolia changhungtana. Classification (NCBI taxonomy): domain Eukaryota; kingdom Viridiplantae; phylum Streptophyta; class Magnoliopsida; order Magnoliales; family Magnoliaceae; genus Magnolia; species Magnolia changhungtana. The sequence continues at coordinate 2,789,084 of JASAUF010000403.1, read as the reverse complement.
ATATTGTGCAGTTCACTACTGCCAAGTCACAATCCCAAGATTAGATTGGTTGAACAATCCTAATCTCTAATTCACAGACATTTGTTTGCCAAAATAGGACAGTTGGAGATTTTCCATTTTCACACCAATACTCCCTCGTCAGTCACTAATCTTTGTTTGAATTTCTTTTTCTTTATTTATTTACATCACCATCATCATCATCCTAGCCTCATCCCACCACAAAAATAACAGGAAAATAGATGAAATACCCCAAGCATATGAACTTCGTAATGTTGACATCGGGTGTAAGAACAAGCTATCATGAGGTGGGTCCAATTGCACAGTTGCTCTAGCCTAAAATCAAGCTGGTCAGCTCATCAGGTGCGTCAAAATGTTAAAAACAGGTAGTCTTCTTAGGAAATGTCACCAAGGTTTTTGTGACAGCACATTATCAATGTGAAATTTAGAGGTCATAAAAGCATAAAATAGAAAAATACATGAACCAGGAAGAGTTTGAAACAATAAAATATTTAGTAATTGGGAGTAACACTGAATTCTATTATCAGGAAAAACTCACAGATTTCGCATATCAAATGTGGGATTGCAAAATTCCCTCAACTTCCGCATCCGGGGCCATAAGATGACGTTAGTTGAAGTGGAAGGCACTCACACTATCCGTCATGGCCACTGACTTTAGAGCCTTCATTGAAATTGTGTTCCAAAACAACGAAAACATAGCATACATATAAAGCAGAGACCATACCTAGGCCAGTTGGACCCGTCAACAATACATTGCTTTTCTCTAGCTCCTCTGAATCATCATCCCTCGTACAATGCAAAACAGTAATTTTAAAAATAGAATTTGAGAGAGAGAGAGAGAGAGAGAGAGAGAGAGAGAGAGAGAGAGAGAGAGATGAATCATATCAGCTTCCAAACAACTTTTTGTTATTATTAAAGATGCGTGAAGTTTTAAAAAGTGCATGCTTGTATGTATGTATGATGGATGGAGCAGATTCAATGGGTAAGTTTGGGACTTCCAAAAGGTCAGAATCCTCCTTTCAAGAAGCCCCATGGTTTGATGAAGATGTGGAAAGTCGAGTTGCTGATTGCCATGATCAAATACAAATCCAGAAATCAAGGTGTCTCCAAGATAAGATGACTTCCAAGGAGAGATTGATTTGGTTGGGTGTATTGAGCAGTGAGGAAGCTTGCAATAAGGATAAATTCTGTGCATGTTGATGTTGAAAATTTTCTAAAGGCTAAACATAAAACTGAGAAACAACTCCATCGAATCAAAATATTTAAGAAACTCCTAAAGCCTGTATGAAATTTTCAGTTGTTCAACTGAAACAAGACTCAGGATAGAATAAAAAATAGATAACAATGACAAAGAAAATGTGTGAGTAGAAATGGAGCTACTTGAAAATTTTTAAGCAAATGTGTGATCCTCAAGTAGAATCTTGATCCATCACTTCATGAAGAGTGTCAAGAACAACCAATATCAAACAATTACCATACGAATGATAGAAAAATGTCAGTTCTTCAAGCCGATTCAATCACTCAAATCGGAAAGCCTATAAAATGGAATCAAAATTCTTCTTCTATAAGAAGCATTAATTGAAGATTTACACTGCAAGGAATTCTCCATTAGCTGAAACATTGAAGGAAGAAATAGGATCACGGACTATTTTCTTTGATCCAACTCTCTCCCATGATATGGTGTTCTAAGAGACATATAGGGTTTGATTATCATCACTATTACGAGAAAAATGGCAGAACCTGAAAACCTCACCCTGAATTTGACAGGCGTATCCAGCTTAGATTCACAGATATAAGAAAAAAAATACCAAATTATTTTTTGATTCTGCAGAAGTAGTGGATTAATATCTCATTCTCACAAATAGTTCTTGGATGAAAGTAGTATCATCCTCCAATAAAGGAACAACCTTACTTAAAATAGCATATTAAAAATTTAAACTAGAAGAAACCACCTTATCTTAGAATGCATAAGAATGGAAGTCAAGGATCTCACTTCCACTATTCCACATTATTTGCATGAATGATGGAATTGAGAAATGAAGTTGCAGCCTCATTTGGTAGTCTTGGCAAAATAACATCATAAAATTAGAGTGAATATGACAAGAATACCATTACAAGTACAAACAACTTAAGGCTCAGTGGTGGGAATATATAGGCTTAGAGAAAAGAAACTCAAGGCTGGAAGTTTTCTAGCCTTGAAGAGGTGAGGCTTACAAAGTTGAGCAAGAATACCAATGGCTAACAGAAAACATCCACCAACAAATGTAATAGATAGCATTCGCAACGATGAAGAGCTCCTCTGCCACAAAATAAAACAGCCATCTAAAGATTAGATGTTGATGTTAACAATGCATATTTTTTCAATGTCATTATACAGGTTCCACTCATCACTCAATGCTGAGACTTTAAGAAGAAGTAGTAGAAGAAGGGAACTTCAATACCTTACTCTTTGATAATTTTGAAAATTCTGAAACCAACACAGATGAGAGCTGTTTGTTATGGAGGGTGTACAGATCTTCATAATATAAATCCAGAATTTTAGCCAATCCAACCTGTAAAAATCATGAGTTAGCATTAAATCCAATAAACAACACATTAAGCTTTCATGAGACTTCAATCTTTTGAAATAGCATTTTATTTGCAAAAGAACCATGCAAAAGTTTATAAACTGAGCTGAAGTCTCTCATCAACAGTTGTTCAAAATTCACAACATGATGCATAGCAGACAACAAATTTCCACCTTTGACCACTAAAAATACAATGCTAGAATTCTTTTTTATAGGTTTAAAAAAATGCCAACATTCTCTTGAATAGTTGCACAGCTCATGAAGCAAAGCAACAACAGACTTAGGTGTGGGAGTCGGGAAGTGTCTACTTCAAAATGTTATCAAGTATCAGCATCTAGGAAGTGGGAACAGGAGCAGGAATTTGAAGCGTGACTCAAAGTGGGAAAAGCACCTAGTTAGAACTCAGAAGAATCGTGCAACTAAGCCCTCTTCAAATAGTTACAATTTAAACAATCCAATGCCCTGTAAGACGATAGAGCTTAAACACCTCTGGAATGCAAGTAACAAAAATTTTGATATCGAGCCAGCATCATTTGATTCATTAATACAACCTTGAGTTTAATTCTAAAACTCAAAAGAACGTAAAAAACATGCAAAGAAGCAAACTATTGTGAGATAGCACATCATCGTATGTAATGGGTGAGACTCCATTTAAAATGGTGGTGACTACTCCTCACATGTGGCACTAATGCAAAACTATCCAGACCACGAGCCCCACTGTGTGGAGCATGTCTGCGTAATCATGAAGATCAATCAACCAGCATATGCTCCACATATGTAGTTGAAAGGATTTGTGGTGTGCGAAGCATGATGCTACCATCTTTAAATCATGATAGACGGCATTGGGAAGATCTGTTCTATTTGCCATCTAGAGAAAAATATCTACAACTCAAATAGTTTCGATACATAGTAGCATTCAAGGAATAAAGCCATATACACACAAGTGGGCCCCAATGTAGCACTCATGGAATAAAGCTTATTCTATAAAAACTTGTAATAACTTTTATGGTGTGGCAACCTTGATGGATAGTAACCTCGATAGATAGCAACAACTTTGATGGATAGTAACAACTTCTATGGTGAAGCTACCTTGATAGATAGGTTGGATGCCATACACACACAAGTGGGCCCCAATGCATCACTCATGGAATAAAGCTTATTCTACCAAGACTTGTACAGGAACAGTTCTCAAGACCATTCATGTGTACGAGATTAAGTTTCACTCATTTACATCAAATTCATAGATCTCAATCTCAAAACACACACTACTAGTAAAGAATGGGAATGTATTTATGATTGTTCCCTTCTTAGAGAAAAAGAAAAGGGCATAAGATGCTACTCAAGAAGCTTTTGCACAAATTTCTTTTCCCTCTACTTTCATCCCGCAGCTCATCAATTTAAATCCCACCCAAGTGTCATAAAGACTATACAATAAAACCATTTTAAGGGTTTGAAATAAAATAAAGTTAGCAATTTGGAGAACTGACACCTACATGCAAGGTACCATAATTTGTGGTAACTTATGATCATTCCCCCATGACACTTGTGTAGGACAACAGTACCATGAAAAAGGTAGGTCCCACCACAAAGATCACCTGGCAAAATAAAAAATAAAAAATCAGGCCATACCAATCATCAGGTGAGATGCACAGTTGACATCAAGAACTGACACCTACATGCAGGGTACCACAATTTGTGGTAACTTATGATCATTCCCCGATGACACTTGTGTAGGACAACAGTACCATGAAACAGGTAGGTCCCACCACAAAGATCACCTAGCAAAAAAAAAATAAATAAATCAGGCCATACCAATCATCAGATGAGATGCACAGTTGACATCAACGGATAACCGGACTGACTCAACATACAGGGATGACCCACCTAATGAGAGGATCAACCTGATTTCCAAATTAGGCGATCTTCATGTTGGGGCCTATCTTTTTTGTAGTACTGATTTCCTACACAAGTGGCTTTTGGTAGTAAATGTGGTACAACACCCTGTTTGTAACCTGTTTCTGTTTATCCAATGCATTTTCATGTAATTTACCTAAATGAGAGGAAATTTATAAGAAAAAAAAAAAACATTAGCATAATGCTACCAAATCAAAACCTTCAATCAAGTGAACCCAATCTGTAATTAATATATATATATATATATATATATATATATATATATATATATCAGTTCAATTATCTTACCATTCATTGAATTGAAAATTAAATGTTTGGATGCTTTACAATCTGGAAGCTGCCCATATATAACTTTTCTCCTGCATACACGGGTCCTTGAATTCCTGCTATTCCTTGAAGTACACACTGTAAAAAGATAAATAAATAAATAAATAAAATCCTACAATCCACTTAAATTTGAATATATATGGGTATCATCTTGAAATATCATCATGATTCTGATGTAGTTCTTGCTTTTATGATTCTAATCATGCGATCCATGTCTCATAGAAAATGGACGGTTATGACAAAATAACCCCATTCAACTGGATGTTGCAGCGGATCTTCAAGGCAACAAGAGATTGAGAGGGAGATCGAGAGAGATTGAGATTCAGCGGATGTTGTAGTGGATCTTCAAGACAAAATAACCCCATCATGAACAGTTATGACAAAATAACCTCCAAAGCTTCAAGGCAATAAGCTAACTAATATTCACACACCCCATACAGAGCTTATGCTGCTGCTTCTAGAATATCAGATGGATGTTACAGCGGTTGGTGGAAGTTGTAGGGAGAGGGAGATTGTTGAGGGTCAAATATTGCATATTAGACCTCAGTTATTACCGGATTTATGAACATGCCACCGTTTAAAATCCTAATTTAATCGTGTTTGTGATGCAAGATACATTTGCAAGAGTGGACTACAAAAAGGTGCTAAAAGTGTGTATTTGATGCTCTGAAATCACCACAACAAGGGATGGACCCCAGGGGACCAAGATCGACAAATTTACACGCCAGAGATCCACGGAAATCAAGAAACTGAAGCTCAAGTGGCCTGAAAGACAGACAAAATGCAATATCACAAGGTTCCCACCATCTGATCAGCCCGAAACTTCATACATCACCTGAGGACCATAAATGAACCGTACACGTCAAATTTCAGCTCCCGGATCCTTGTGGAAGTGGCTAAACTGACATATCAGCCCGTAAAATCTTGATTCAGGGCCCACCGGATCTCTGGATTTGCGTCTATTTTGGAATCAACGCCTAAAATGATAAGATAGAACATATGCAGGGAACGGATTTCTCAAAACATTAATGTGGGCCCCACTTCGTGTAGATGGTGTACAGAGCAGGTGTGCATCTGCCATGTACCGAATTAGCAGAGCCGGTCAACTAAAGCTGACCCGACGCTGGCTTCAATCCAAAGTTCGGTAACGAAACAGGGACCCGCGGTCCTTTCTTGTGGGCCCCGGTCTTGATCTACATGACCGATCCAGACCATCCATTGGTCGCCCATCGAATTTCTTATCACTGCCTAGGTGGTATATTTGCAGAAGATCACGAGGATCGAACTCTGGCTGTTCAAACGGAGGGTAGACGGCAGAACGAAAAGATCAAGTGGGCCACACTTAAATCAAAAAGATCTCGTCCTTCCCGGACGGTTTTTCGTCCTGAATCTGATGGACGGCTTTGATTCTCCAAAAGACGTCAAACTGGGGCCCACCGACTTTCACAGTGCAACCGCGGAAGCTCTGTCCCGCAGCAGACCTGCGGTTGATCTTGGTGGCCCACCATCACAAATCAGATCTCAGATCCACACCATCCATCTTGAAGCTAGCTCAAAACCGACCGGACACCGGATCTTTTACTTTCATTGGCGACAGGGAATCAAACCCAATTCGCACCAGTCGGGTTTCCTAAACAGAGAAGGAAACTCTCTGTTCGCACGTGGACCGTCCGCTGCTCCATCAGCGGCCCACTTTCATCATCAGACGTCTGATCCCAACCGACCAGAGTGTCCAGAGGAGGGTGCCGACCAAAACCTTCTATTCCTTGCAGCCATGTATACAGATAAGATCGTCGTGCGGGTCTTTCGCCAAACGTTGATCCACTCGGTGGCCCATCAAAATCTCGGATCTATTCCAAATTTTGGATTTTGGCATAAGTGGACCCTACTAAGACGATGGTCGATGCAGATTCACTAAAAGATCACTATAAGTGGGCCCACAAATGTCACTGACTCCAAAGCCCAACCCACATGCAATATTCTGTTTCGAGGAGTGCGTAAACTTCCAGCGACCGTCTCATTGGAAGCTATAAAAAGAGAGAGAGATCTCACGGCTGGAGGGGAAGAAAAGAGGGGAGATAGCGAGGTGGGGAGCAAGAGTTTTGGCTTGAGGCTTGGTTGTGGAGCTCCAAGGAGAGAGAAATTAGAGAAGTTTTTCTTTTATTGTTTATTTGTTTTTCCTGATTATGGAGAAATCTAGTTCGTCCATGTCAGGCTAAACCTCTTAGCTAGGGCTAAGAGGTGAAGCTTGTAGCGTGATGGGAGGCCTCTTTGCTTGTGCCTTTTGTTAAGACTAATCTGATATTGATTTGGTTTTAATTAAGGGAATGTTTTCAGTCTTTAATGGTCTGTTGTGACTGAAATTACAATGGGTCTGCAATGGCTTTGAGCATGTTCTTTTCCTCTTAATGTTTATGACGTCAGGAAGCCCTGTTGTTCACCATCGTCTCCTGGGCATGGTTGGATGTCGGTACCCTTTCCTAACCTTCATAAACATGTTGATTGGTTGGTAATTAGTTTAATTCTGTTGTTTGCTTTGTCTCCTGGGCATGGTTTGGTGATGGAATCCATTCTAATTCATATACTTTTCATCTCTTGAAAACCAAATCAAAGGCAGTTCAGTTAATTTTCCTGATTTGTAATACAGGCATAAGATCTCCCTGATCTCTACAAGTGGATCCTCTGAATCCCTAGTTTCCCTTCTCTGATTTTTCCTAAGTTTTAGATTAATATTTCATCATTATTCTTCAAATTATAATTGATTTAGATTTCATCTCATTCTAGTTCTATTTCTACTTAGTTTCAGAAAGCGTACAAGTATCAGTCCCTTGGGATTCGACCTCGGTCTTACCGAGTTATTACTACATCACAACCCTATACTTGGGGAGTGAACAAGTTTTTGGCGCCGTTGCCGGGGACTGACGGCTACGATTTTCTGAAATTAATTAGTTTTAGAGTTAGTTTAAGATTAGGATTTTACTAATTTTAAATTTTTAATTTTGTTTTCTATTCTTCATAGAACTAACATATTTCTTATTCTGTAGGTTTTTAAGATAGAACTTCTAATTTGGTAAACTCTTTCTGATTTGTTAGATTTTTTTTACTCTTAGATTTGATTTGCTTTAGAAATTTCTTCTATTTTGAAACTAACTTATTTTGTTTTGTTTTGCAGGTCTTTAGCTTAGGGACTTCAAGTTGGTAATCTCCTTCCAACTTTCTCTTTCTTTCTAGATTTTCATTTTCTTTCTTAGGATTAGGTTTAGAATTTGATTGAGGGCTGCGAGTGTTTCATGCCCAAGTGGGCCCGTGACGACACTCGACGTCTCTTGACTGAAGGAGGGTTAGTTGAGGGGTTGACTGTCCATCGCAGGATTAGACACCGCTCGAATTCCCCTGAGTTAATTGAGGTTATGGCTGAAAATCAACCTCAAGCACTACCTCAACAGATGGATGAGGAAGTACATGATGAGAATGAGGTACTTCAAACACCCCCGCCTCGTACCTTACGAGATTATTTACAACCGGCAGGGGTGAGCACGCCCTCATGCATGATTTTTCCTGAAAACACAGGACATATGGACATCAAGCCAGGAGTTATCCAACTCTTTCCTAAATTTCATGGGCTTGAATTAGAAAGTCCATACTTACATTTGAAAGAGTTCGATGAGATTATAGCCACCTTATACTTTCCCAATGTATCCGAGGATACAGTCAGGCTGAAACTCTTTCCTTTTTCCTTGAAAGAGAAGGTTAAGACGTGGTTACATTCACTGCGTCCTAGATCCATTGGCACATGGAATGATTTGCAGAGGGAATTCATAAAGAAATTTTTCCCACACCATAAAACGATTACCCTCAGAAAAGCAATCATGAACTTCGCCCAAAAGGAAGATGAAACATTCTACCAATGTTGGGAAAGGTTCAAGGATCTTGTCAGTTCATGCCCACAACACGGTTTTGAAATGTGGCGCATTACAAATTTCTTCTATGATGGACTGACATCTTCCATGCGCCAATTGGTCGAGACAATGTGTAATGGAGAATTCATGAATAAAGAGGTTGACGAGGTATGGGATTACCTCGATAGACTTGCCGAGAATGCACAATCATGGGACCATTACCCAAAATCAAACACCACGCCTAGGCCAACTCAATCTAAGGAGAAAGGTGGAGTATATCTCCTGAAAGAAGAGGACGATGTAAATTTTAAAGTGACTAATCTCACTCAAGAGTCGAGGCCATGGAAGGAAAGAAGGAGAAGGTTAATGAAATTGTTTGCGGCATCTGTGATTGCAACATTCACACAACTGAAAATTGTCCTACCATATCTGCCTTTCGAGGAGTGTTGAATGAGCAAGCTAATGCCATAAATAACTATCAAAGACCTTTCAATGGATCTACCTCCAATACATACAATCCTGGTTGGAGAAATCATCCAAATTTTAGTTGGAGGAATGGACAAACTGCTACCCCTCAAGGTTTCTTCAATCAAAATCCAAATCAGGGGAAACCTCAAGAAGAACCGGTTCAAAATCCCATACAAGAGCTGACTCAGGCAGTGCGTGGACTTACAGACTTTATGCAGAAAATAGATTCACGTATGACGGTTATAGAAAAGGGGATGCTTCCTGCACAACCGCTCCCCAATCCTAAACCGCAATACGAGATAAATGATCCCAGCTCTTCAAATCAAATGGGACACGCTAAATCCATCACCACTCTTAGGAGTGGGAAGATCATTGATAAAACCCTTCCTAAGTTAGGCCCGAAAAGCCTCAAGAACTAGAAGAGGACAATCATGATGGATCTAGTGATGTCCCACAAAATTTAGAACCGGAACTTCTAGAGAAGCCGCTGTTGCTCAATTCCCCAACGGTTGGTTGCACCAAAACGTCTTTCTAACTCTCAGGATATTTTGGAGGTGTTGAAACAAGTGAAAGTCAATATTCCTCTACTTGATGTCGTAAAACAGATTCCTTCATATGCAAAATTTCTGAAAGACTTGTGCACGACCAAAAGACGGCAAAGCATTCAAAAGAAGATCTTCTTGACTGAGAAAGTGAGTGCCATCTTGAAGCAAGACATGCCACAGAAATTCAAGGATCCTGGTAGCCCAACCATATCATGTGTAATCGGGAACCATCGAATTGATCACACACTTCTTGACTTGGGAGCGAGCGTCAATCTGATCCCCTACTCGGTATACAAACAGTTAGGATTGGGTGAGTTAAAACCTACCCTAACTACACTACAACTTGCTGATCGAACTGTTCGTGTACTAAGAGGGATTATTGAGGATGTGTTAGTCCAAGTTGATAGATTTTACTACCCTATAGATTTTATCATCCTGGACACTGAACCCATCAACAACATGAGCACTCAGATTCCCGTCATTCTTGGTCGCCCATTCCTTGCCACGTCAAATGCAATCATCAATTGCAGGAATTGTGTCATGACTATGTCTTTTGGAAATTTGACATTGGAGTCAAATATCTTTTTCAATAACGGCAGCAACGCAGAGGATGATGACGATGTCCACGACATTAATATGATCGATACTTTCGTGGAAGATAGGACACCCCTTACCTTATCCTCTGATCCTTTAGAGACGTGCTTGGCCCACTCCCATGAGTTTGATGATGATATAATTAGGGAGATGTGTGCCTTGCTTGATCTTGCACCGCAGACGAAGTTAACCGGTGGAGGCCACAATTTGAAGAATTGCCACAAACTGATGTAGTGCCTCTACCGTCTAACCTCAAGGCACCGAAGCTTGACCTAAAACCTTTGCCCTTTGATTTGAAATATGCCTATTTAGGTCAAGATGAGACATACCCGGTGGTGATCTTTGCCCACCTGGAGAAAGAACGGGAAAGTATGCTCATATCTACTCTCATTGAGCATAAAAGAACCCTTGGATGGACGATAGCGGACCTCAAAGGAATCGATCCCTCGATTTGTACTCACCACATATATCTTGAGGAAAATGCAAAGACTGCTCGGCAACCACAACGTAGACTAAATCCAAACATGAAGGAAGTGGTTAAGGCCGAGGTTCTTAAACTATTGGATGTCGGTATCATATACCTTATATCTGATAGTCAATGGGTGAGTCCAACTCAGGTGGTTCCTAAGAAGTCCGGAATCACCATCGTAGTCAATGCTAATAATGAACTCGTGCCAACCAGAGTCACTACTGGTTGGAGAATGTGCATTGACTACAGAAAGTTGAATACCGTCACAAGGAAGGATCACTTTCCTTTGCCCTTCATCAATCAAATCTTGGAAAGGCTAGCTGGTCATTCCTATTACTGTTTTCTTGACGGGTATTCGGGCTACAATCAGATTGAAATTGCTCCTGAGGACCAGGAAAAGACCACATTTACATGTCCCTACGGCACCTTTGCTTACCGAAGGATGCCATTTGGACTATGTAATGCCCCTGCCACCTTTCAGCGATGTATGTTGAGTATCTTTTCTGATATGGTGGGGCAATATCTTGAGGTCTTCATGGACGATTTCTCTGTCTATGGTTCATCTTTCAGCAAGTGCTTGGAAAGTCTTAAAAGTGTGCTGAAAAGATGTGAAGAAAAGAATCTGGTACTTAATTGGGAGAAGTGTCATTTCATGGTTCATAAGGGGATTGTCCTTGGACATATCATCTCGTCCAAGGGAATTGAGGTAGATAAGGCAAAAATCGATCTTATCTCTAACCTACCTCCACCCAAGAACATCAGAGATGTGCGATCCTTCTTAGGACACGCAGGATTCTACAGGCGATTCATAAAGGACTTTAGTCTCCTCTCTCGTCCTTTATGTAATCTTCTTCAAAAGGATGTTCCATACGAGTAGTCTGAGCAATGCCAGGAAGCTTTCACCAAGCTTAAAGGCATGTTAACCACTGCACCTATCATGCAGCCACCCGACTGGAGCCTTCCTTTTGAGCTTATGTGCGACGCCTCTGATTATGCTCTTGGAGCGGTTCTAGGCCAGAGAAAAGATAAGAGGCCCTACGTCATCCATTACGCGAGTAGGACTTTAAATCCTGCCCAAGTGAACTACTCGACTACGGAAAAGAACTCTTAGTAGTAGTGTTCGCCTTGGACAAATTTAGGTCCTACCGATTGGATCCAAGATCATTATCTATACAGATCATGCGGCACCAAGTATCTTCTTTCTAAGAATGATTCTAAGCCCTTTGATACGATGGATCCTTCTACTCCAAGAATTTGATTTGAAAATTAAAGATAAAAAGGGAGTAGAGAACGTAGTGGCCGATCACCTTTCTCGCCTTAATACCTCTGATTCCCTTGAGGCAACCCATATCAATGACATGTTCCCTGATGAACAACTGTTCAGAGTCTCCCATTCACCTTGGTTCGCTGATATTGCTAATTATCTTGCTACAGGTTCCATACCGACACATTGGACTGCGCAAGATAAGAAGAAATTTTTCACCGAGGTGCGCAAATTCTTCTGGGATGATCCATACTTGTTTAAATATTGCCCAGACCAAATCTTGAGGAGATGTGTGCCGACGACAAGCATCGAGTGTCATCTCCTTTTGTCACTCACAGCTGTGGTGGTCACTTTTCTGCAAAAAAGACCACGGCCAAGATTCTGCAGTGTGGCTTCTATTGGCCCACTATGTTTAGGGACACTCATGAGTTTTACAAAGCTTGTGAGCGTTGTCAGAAATTGGGAGCATTGTCCCGTCGAAATATGATGCCCTTGAATCCCATTCTTATCATAGAGGCATTTGATTGCTGGAGCATCGATTTCATGGGACCATTCCCCCAATCTTTTGGGAATTTATATATTTTGCTTGCTGTAGACTATGTCACTAAATGGGTCGAAGCGATTCCGTGTCGGAATAATGACCATCGCACGGTCATTAAATTCCTAAAAGAAAACATCCTTTCCCGATTTGGAACGCCTCGAGCCATTATTAGTGATGGGGGCTCACACTTTTGTAATAGGCCATTCGAGAGTTTAATGAAGAAATATGGTATCTCTCATAAGGTGAGCATCCCATTCCATCCACAGATAAGTGGGCAAGCTGAGATTTCTAATAGGGACGTCAAACACATTTTGGAGAAAACGGTTAACCCTGACCGTAAGGATTGGTCAATTCGATTGACCGATGCCTTATGGGCGTACCGTACTGCTTTTAAAACTCCTATTGGAATGTCTCCCTTTAGACTCGTCTATGGGAAGGCTTGCCACTTGCCTGTGGAGTTGGAACATAGAGCTTACTGGGCGATCAAAAATCTAAATTTCAATCTGAACAACGCTGGCTCGCTACGCAAACTTCAGTTGAATGAACTTGAAGAAATCCGGAACGACGCATACGAGAACTCGAGAATTTACAAGGACAGGATGAAGGCGTTTCATGATCAATATATTCTACGAAAATCATTCACGCCAGGCCAGAAAGTCCTTTTGTATAATTCTCGATTACATCTCTTTCCGGGTAAGCTTCGATCTCGTTGGACCGGCCCTTACATTGTTCTTCTTCGCATATCCTCATGGGGCCGTCGAGATAAGAGATCCCGACAATGGCAAGGAGTTTAAAGTAAATGGACATCGCTTAAAGCCATTTGTTGAGAAATTTGATTCAGAGGACATGTCCATGCCTCTGACTGATCCTGTCTACCAGGACTGATCTCCTAGTCTGATGGAGGTATAGGTAGGTTTATCGCTTTCTTAGGACTAGGGTAGTTGCTGTAGTTGTCTGGCTGAAGACGTTAAACTTAGCGCTCCTGGGAGGCAACCCAGCTTTTCTTTTCCATTTATTTCATTTTCCTAGATAGTTCAATGTTTGTGGGTAACATTACTGCAAACCCTCACGAGACTACAACTCGTCCACTAGGGGCAACCTAGGGGTTTAAAGGCTTGTTGCATACGCTAAATGCAATCGAGAGCACCTGCGAAAGTGGTATAGATAGGATTTTTTATTAGTTTTGTGTTGCTCTCTCTCGTGCTGACTGGATTCCATGCTGCGATCTCTTGGAAAGTCTCTCATGATTCATCATTCAGGTACTATCTTCCCATCATTTTTTTTTCGTTGTCCCATGTGCATTCCATGCTCATATCTTTCACATTGAGGACAATGTAGATTTTAGGTTGGGGGTGGGAGATTGAGATTAGGTAACCTAATCAGTGTTTTCTTGGTCTTGAGCTAAATTTCTTGGTCTTGAGCTAAAATTGTGAAAATTTTTAAATTTTTTATGGAAATTCTTGTGAATTTGAAGTGATTTTGACGACCATCTTGGATTTATAATGTTAAGATACGTATTGTTGGTAATTCATGACTTTTGGATTCAGTTATCTGTAGATTTCACAGTTAAGTTTGAATTGTTAATCCATGATTAGAAGTTGTAAACATTGATTGAGTCATGATTTCACATACCACATCTCACTTACACATTGAGAGTTCAGTTTGATATTGAATGATTAACTTGGTAATTACTGAGCATGAAAGAAACCAGCCTAAAAGATTTGGCCATCAGGGTATAAAAAGAAAATTACACCATGGGTTTGCTCCCTATAGGTGTGGATTTGATTTTCCATGATTAACAGTTAGACAGAGCTGGACGACTATTTTCACCATAGGTTTGCTCCCTATAAGTGAAAATTTGATTCCCATCTTGAAATTTTTTTAAAAAAAAAAGAAAGAAAAAGAGAATGACCTGTGAGGCAAAGTACTGGTTTAGGTGATGGTTGTTATGAATTTTCTAATTGATTACTAATGATATCATGAAATCGACAATTTGATCTCTTAATGATGATAGGCTGAGATTTCACTATACACCCATGGAACTCAATGTTAAAATTATTCTAGTTTATGGATTAATATTTGAACTTGATTATGAAATTTACCGTGCATGAGAGGCCAGGGGAAATTAATAATCAACATTCATGAATCTTAAGATTTCTCATATCTAGATTGTTTTTCAGAATATTACTCGGCTTCACAAGAATTATCTCGTAATTCTCAACTTAATTTTCGCATATTTTGCTCGGGACTAGCAAAATGCTGGTTGGGGGTTGTGTTGAGGGTCAAATATTGCATATTAGACCTCAGTTATTACCGGATTTATGAACATGCCACCGTTTAAAATCCTAATTTAATCGTGTTTGTGATGCAAGATACATTTGCAAGAGTGGACTACAAAAAGGTGCTAAAAGTGTGTATTTGATGCTCTGAAATCACCACAACAAGGGATGGACCCCAGGGGACCAAGATCGACAAATTTACACGCCAGAGATCCACGGAAATCAAGAAACTGAAGCTCAAGTGGCCTGAAAGACAGACAAAATGCAATATCACAAGGTTCCCACCATCTGATCAGCCCGAAACTTCATACATCACCTGAGGACCATAAATGAACCGTACACGTCAAATTTCAACTCCCGGATCCTTGTGAAAGTGGCTAAACTGACATATCAGCCCGTAAAATCTTGATTCAGGGCCCACCGGATCTCTGGATTTGCGTCTATTTTGGAATCAACGCCTAAAATGATAAGATAGAACATATGCAGGGAACGGATTTCTCAAAACATTAATGTGGGCCCCACTTTGTGTAGATGGTGTACAGAGCAGGTGTGCATCTGCCATGTACCGAATTAGCAGAGCCGGTCAGCTAAAGCTGACCCGACGCTGGCTTCAATCTAAAGTTCGGTAACGAAACAGGGACCGCTGTCCTTTCTTGTGGGCCCCGGTCTTGATCTACATGACCGATCCAGACCGTCCATTGGTCGCCCATCGAATTTCTTATCACTGCCTATGTGGTATATTTGCAGAAGATCACGAGGATCGAACTCTGGCTGTTCAAACGGAGGGTAGATGGCAGAACAAAAAGATCAAGTGGGCCACACTTAAATCAAAAAGACCTCGTCCTTCCCGGACGGTTTTTTGTCCTGAATCTGATGGACGGCTTTGATTCTCCAAAAGACGTCAAACTGGGGCCCACCGACTTTCACAGTGCAACCGCGAAGCTCTGTCCCGCAGCAGACCTGCGGTTGATCTTGGTGGCCCACCATCACTAATCAGATCTCAGATCCACACCATCCATCTTGAAGCTAGCTCAAAACCGACCGGACACCGGATCTTTTACCTTCATTGGCGACAGGGAATCAAACCCAATTCGCGCCAGTCGGGTTTCCTAAACAGAGAAGGAAACTCTCTGTTCGCACGCGGACCGTCCGCTGCTCCATCAGCGGCCCACTTTCATCATCAGACGTCTGATCCCAACCGACCAGAGTGTCCAGAGGAGGGTGCCGACCAAAACCTTCTATTCCCTTGCAGCCATGTATACAGATAAGATCGTCAGGTCTGGGTCTTTCGCCAAACGTTGATCCACTCGGTGGCCCATCAAAATCTCGGATCTATTCCAAATTTTGGATTTTGGCATAAGTGGACCCTACTAAGACGATGGTCGATGCAGATTCACTAAAAGATCACTATAAGTGGGCCCACAAATGTCACTGACTCCAAAGCCCAACCCACATGCAATATTCTGTTTCGAGGAGTGCGTAAACTTCCAGCGACCGTCTCATTGGAAGCTATAAAAAGAGAGAGAGATCTCACGGCTGGAGGGGAAGAAAAGAGGGGAGATAGCAAGGTGGGGAGCAAGAGTTTTGGCTTGAGGCTTGGTTGTGGAGCTCCAAGGAGAGAGAAATTAGAGAAGTTTTTCTTTTATTGTTTATTTGTTTTTCCTGATTATGGAGAAATCTAGTTCGTCCATGTCAGGCTAAACCTCTTAGCTAGGGCTAAGAGGTGAAGCTTGTAGCGTGATGGGAGGCCTCTTTGCTTGTGCCTTTTGTTAAGACTAATCTGATATTGATTTGGGTTTAATTAAGGGAATGTTTTCAGTCTTTAATGGTCTGTTGTGACTGAAATTACAATGGGTCTGCAATGGCTTTGAGCATGTTCTTTTCCTCTTTATGTTTATGACGTCAGGAAGCCCTGTTGTTCACCATCGTCTCCTGGGCATGGTTGGATGTCGGTACCCTTTCCTAACCTTCATAAACATGTTGATTGGTTGGTAATTAGTTTAATTCTGTTGTTTGCTTTGTCTCCTGGGCATGGTTTGGTGATGGAATCCATTCTAATTCATATACTTTTCATCTCTTGAAAACCAAATCAAAGGCAGTTCAGTTAATTTTCCTGATTTGTAATACAGGCATAAGATC
Organism: Magnolia changhungtana; assembly: GCA_030180095.1. Taxonomy (NCBI): domain Eukaryota; kingdom Viridiplantae; phylum Streptophyta; class Magnoliopsida; order Magnoliales; family Magnoliaceae; genus Magnolia; species Magnolia changhungtana. Next base: position 2,772,060 of record JASAUF010000403.1, on the reverse strand, counting down.
TCCCTGATCTCTACAAGTGGATCCTCTGAATCCCTAGTTTCCCTTCTCTGATTTTTCCTAAGTTTTAGATTAATATTTCATCATTATTCTTCAAATTATAATTGATTTAGATTTCATCTCATTCTAGTTCTATTTCTACTTAGTTTCAGAAAGCGTACAAGTATCAGTCCCTTGGGATTCGACCTCGGTCTTACCGAGTTATTACTACATCACAACCCTATACTTGGGGAGTGAACAGAGATCGAGAGAGGGAGGGAGAGTGAGAGGGAGATCGAGAGAGAGAGAGAGTCGAGATCGGAAGAGGGAGAGGGAGATTGAGAGAGTTGAGATTGGAAAAGGGAGAGGGAGATCGAGAGCGAGGGAGGGAGAGTGATATGGGGATCGAGAGAGAGAGAGAGAGAGAGAGAGAGAGAGAGAGAGAGAGAGAGAGAGAGAGAGAGAGAGAGACTTTCGAGGGTAGGTTATTGCAGGGTGGAGAGAAGAGGGGAGAAGGGATTTGGTAAAAACAGAGGTGGGAGAAGACGAGGCGCCGATTTGGGGAGAGGCGCGAGATTTGGGGCGCGTTTTGGATATTTGGGGGATAGGGCGCGCGTTTTGGATTCGGGGATAATGGCTTTTGGGGTTTTATTATTATTATTATTTCAAATCAGCAGCGGTGGCCTATTCCGTACACGGGTGGCCATGTAAAAACGCCCCTCATTTCATCTACAGTGGCGGCTTTTTGTGGCCGCCTGTGATAAAAACGCCCCTGATGAATATATTTTTTGTAGTGCCATCCTTTCTTTTCCCCCAACCCCTCCCCCATGCAAAGCAAAGAGAAAAGAACCTAAATGGATCCCAGCATCACCCAAAGTATTTTTAAAAGGCCGAGAAATCTCTTCAATATCTGACAAGCAAACATACAATGGATGAACACGTGGTTCACCAATTTCAGATTCCTCAAGCACATGACACAGCGGTTGGGAACCACCATCAAGTTGTCTAAGGTGAGCACCCTATTCCTTCATGCTAGCCAACCAAAAGTTGCCACCTTGGCAGGAACCCCATAGAACCAAACATGGGAAGTGTGATCGTAGATTGTTCCCAAAGAAGATTTAATCAACAAACTGTAGACATGGGCAGAGCGCACAAAGAATCGACCCAACTTGGCCCCAAACCACCTAATCGAATCCCTCACCCACAGGACAGTTGAACCAATGGAGTCTCCAAGAGCCGAATGAACTCCACCTCATTAGTCAAATTACACTGATATGAAGGGGATCAAAAGATTACGTCCTTGGAAATGGAGAAGAGACAATCAATAGTGACATCCAAGGCTGGCTAGCCTCGGATAATCTGCTTGGAGAGTGCTCTCTCCGATTCATGAATCACCCCAAAATCGAATCCTCTTCCTGTCACAGCATGAGAACCAGACTTCCTCCTTACACTTGTTCGCCAGCTTGCACATTGCCTTCCACATCTCCCAAGTGCTATAGGAAGACGAATCTTTCACGCACCAGCTCCATTCCTGAACACCATATTTGTTAGCAATCACCTCCCTCCACAACCTCCCTTCTTCAACCCCAAACGTTCACAATCATTTTCCTAATAATGCAGAATTCATCTGCTCCAATTTCCTAATTCATGCTCCTCGAAATGGCTTACATACTTCTTGCCATCTTAAAAGATGAGACTTTTTCTTCACTTCTACTCCTTGCCATAGAAAATCCTACCTCAACCTTTCCAACCCATCTAGCATAGATGACAGAAAGCTTCTTATTTTGTGCAATTCTCAAGTTCTTGATTTTCCCAAATTGTTTGAAGAGAGCTTCCATTTGATCATCGTAGAACTCATGTGGTATGTGACCTATATATAAGACCGTGGCAATATCCTTCTAAGGCTCTTCTCAGCTTTTGGGTAGTTTTCTCCCAGGACCACCTTCTAGTGGCAAGAAGTCTGAGACTTCATCTCTACCCTAAACAACCAAGTCAGAAGAACTCTTCTTTATTTTCTTCATCAAAGCCTTTTTAGCCTTTACCCCCATTGCACTCTTTAAATCTTTAAATCAATAAAAACAAAAATAGAAAACTATAGCTTCTCACATGTACAGACGTGGGGAAATCAATCTTCTTCGTTGTTTTGGCTGATTGATATTCTTGTAGGGTCGATTGAACGGGCAATGTTTGTCTTCTATTGTAGTGTGGATTGAGAGAATCAAAAGGAAGATATTTGGGATCGGCGGCGAAGTGCTGTGGGTCCACCTTGTTGTATATACGCCATCTAATTTATTCATCAGATGTGTCTTTTTTTTCCTTTTCTTTTCTTTTTCTTTTTTTTTTTTAAAAGGAAATGTGGAAGCACACCACTCATAAACTTGTTGAATCCCAAAAAACAATTGTAAAAAATAATTAGGCAAGTGCCAAAAAAGAAAACAGGCCACACCCATCGCATGACACAACCCACTTCCTATATAAATTCATACACGAGGCAAAACCACACCAAACCAAAACTAGTGAAACCAGCTAATCTACCTCCTATATACATTAGATGCATTCTAATACAATGAAGGGACTCAGCAAAATTAAGGTCGCTAAAAAACCCAGGTAGCTTTTTGGCTGTGGGGGATATCCATGGTTGTTGTTATCGTGGGGAGAAGTGATTATTATTATTATTATTTATCAGTCCACCATCATTTTATAAAATGAACTTAGGATATACAGCCATTTGGGCTGTTCCTAACAAAAAGGATTTGGACCTAGCCTATCATATAAATACTTATACAAGGCTAAGTAGGAAAACAGAAAAAAGGATGGCCCTGAGAAGAGGAGGCTGCAGCTGGAGAAGTAAGAGGGGCTAATCTAAGGCGAGCCGAAACACCAACGCAGGGCAGAGCTTCACTGACCGAAGTAGCCACAACTCAGTCCTCTAAGAAGCTGGAGAATTACAGTCAAACTGTAGAATACCCTGCCATAGACCGCATAAACCCCAACAGCAAAGGAGGAAACAAAGCACCATTCTGAGCCAGCAGCCACTGAGTGAGGAGAAGTGGTTATCGGAAGGGATTTGAGGTAGATAAGGATGCTTGTGGTTCTCATGTGGAAGATAATGAAGGAGATAAAATTTACATTTTGTAATATATTGCCTTCATTGAAGTGGTTTTTGTGTTAAGGGTCTAGGTCACTACGCCAAAACAACGAAAAAAGGACGGTCCAAAACTGTCTCAAATGACCAAAAAGGACGGTCATGGACCGTCGCATAGGCAGTGAAATTTTGATGTCCTATTACTTAAAGAACGGTTGAAAACCGTCATTCTTATTGACGAAAAAAATACAGCCATGGACCGTCATAAAAAAGGATGGTCATGGACCGTCCTTAAAATGGACTGTCATGGACCGTCTCATATGAGCCCAAAAAGGACGGCCATGGACTGTCCTTTAAAAAGACTGTCATGGACCATCTCTTATGAGCCTTCAAAGGACAGCCATAGACCGTCCTTTAAACGGACGGTCATGGACCGTCCTTAAAAAGGACCATGATGGACCGTCTCGTATGAGCCTTCAAAGGATGGCCATAGATTGTCCTTTAAATGGACGGTCATGGACCGTCCTTAAAAAGGACTATCATGGACCGTCTTGTATGGGCCTTCAAAGGACGGTCATAGACCGTCCTTTAAAAGGACTGTCATGGACCATCTCGTATGAGCCTTCAAAGGACGATTATAGACTGTCCTTTAAAAGGACGGCCATGGATCGTCCTTTAAAAGGATTGCTATGGGCCGTCTCTTATGACCCTTAGAGGACATTTTCAAATTTGACCTGTTACAGTATTCTTCCTGATATACACCTGTTATACAATATATTTCATCACATTCACATTCACATCCATCTAAACCCAAACTACGTAAATCCATCCAAACACAAACAATCCCACATTACATTCATCTACGCATAATACATATGAGTTTAACTTCATAAGTTAAAAAACAATCTTATCCACATTTCATCACATTCGCATCCATCTAAACCTAAATTACGTAAATCCATCTAAACATAAACTACATCCATCCAAACACAAACAACCTTTATCCACATTACATTCATCCACACATAATACATATAAATAAGTTTAGGTTTAGGTTACGTTATAAGCTATAGGTTTAGGGAATTGAGAATAGGTTAAGGTTTAGGTTTAGGAAATTGGGTTCAAGTTCGAGATCGGGTTTAGGATTGGGTTTTCAAGTTTAGGTCTAGGTTTAGGTTAGGGAGTTTAGATTAGGATTAGGTGTAGGTGTAGGTTTAGGGATTTGAGAATAGGTTAAGGTTTAGGTTTAAGAATTCGGGTTCGGGATTGGGTTTAGGTTTAGGTTTAGGTTAGGGAGTTTAGAATAGGAATAGGTGTAGGTTTAGGTTTAGGGATTTGAGAATAGGTTAAGGTTTAGGTTTAGGAAATGGGTTCGGGTTTGGGATCGGGTTTAGCTTTGGGTTTTCAAGTTTAGGTTTAGGTTTAGGTTAGGGAGTTTAGATTAGGATTAGGTGTGTAGGTGTAGGTTTAGGAATTTGAGAATAGGTTAAGGTTTAGGTTATAAGCTATAGGTTTAGGGAATTGAGAATAAGTTAAGGTTTAGGTTTAGGAAACCGGGTTCGGGTCTGGATCGGGTTTAGGTTTGGGTTTTCAAGTTTAGGTTTAGGTTTAGGTTAGGGAGTTGAGATTAGGATTAGGTGTAGGTCTAGGTTTAGGGATTTGAGAATATATGTAGGTTATAAGTTATATGTTCGAGTTTAGGTTTAGGTTAAGGTTAAGGTTTAGGTTTAGGTTATAAACTATAGGTTTAGGGAATTGAGAATAGGTTAAGGTTCAGGTTTAGGAAATCGGGTTCAGGATCGGGTTTAGGTTTGGATTTTCAAGTTTAGATTTAGGTTTAGGTTAGGGAGTTGAGATTAGGATTAGGTGTAGGTTTAGCTCTACGGATTTGAAAATAGGTTAAGGTTTAGGTTTAAGAATCGGGTTCGGGTTCGGGATTGGGTTTAGGTTTGGGTTTTCAAGTCTAGGTTTAGGTTTAGGTTAGGGAGTTTAGATTAGTATTAGGTGTAGGTTTAGGTTTAGGGATTTGAGAATAGGTTAAGGTTTAGGTTTAGGAAATCGGGTTCGGGTTTGGGATCGGGTTTAGCTTTGGGTTTTCAAGTTTAGGTTTAGGTTTAGGTTAGGGAGTTTAGATTAGGATTAGGTGTAGGTGTAGGTTTAGGAATTTGAGAATAGGTTAAGGTTTAGGTTTAGATTTAGGTTAAGGTTTAGGTTTATGTTATAAGCTATATGTTTAGGGAATTGAGAATAGGTTAAGGTTTAGGTTTAGGAATTTGGGTTTGGGTTAGGGATCGGGTTTAGGTTTGAGCTTTCAAGTTTAGGTTTAGGTTTAATTTAGAGAGTTGAGATTAGGACTAGGTGTAGGTGTAGGTTAAGGGATTTGAGAATATATTTAGGTTTTAGGTTTAGGTTATAGGTTCAAAGCTTAGGTTTAGGTTAAGGTTAAGGTTTAGGTTTAAGAAATCGGGTTCAGGTTTGGGATCGGGTTTAGGTATGGGTTTTCAAGTTTAGGTTTAGGTTTACGTTAGGGAGTTGAGATTAGGATTAGGTGTAGGTTTAGGTTTAGGGATTTGAAAATAGGTTAAGGTTTAGGTTTAAGAATCCGGGGTTCGGGTTCGGGATTGGGTTTAGGTTTGGGTTTTCAAGTTTAGGTTTAGGTTTAGGTTAGGGAGTTTAGATTAGGATTAGGTGTAGGTTTTTGGTTTAGGGATTCGAGAATAGGTTAAGGTTTAGGTTTAAGAAACCGTGCTCTGGGTTCCTGGATCCGGTTTAGGTTTGGGTTTTCAAGTTTAGGTTTAGGGTTAGGTTTGGGAGTTTAGATTAGGATTAGGTGTAGGTTTAGGTTTAGGGATTTGAGAATAGGTTAAGGTTTAGGTTTAGGAAATCGGGCTCGGGTTCGGGATCGGGTTTAGCTTTGGGTTTTCAAGTTTAGGTTTAGGTTTAGGTTAGGGAGTTTAGATTAGGATTTGGTATAGGTGTAGGTTTAGGAATTTGAAAATAGATTAAGGTTTTGGTTAAGGTTTAGGTTTAGGTTATAAGCTATAGGTTTAGGGAATTGAGAATAGGTTAAGGTTTAGGTTTAGGAATTCGGGTTTGGGTTCGGAATCATGTTTAGGTTTGGGCTTTCATGTTTAGGTTTAGGATTAGGTTTGAGAGTTGAGATTAGGATTAGGTGTAGGTGTAGGTTAACGGATTTGAGAATATATTTAGGTTTTAGGTTTAGGTTATAGGTTCAGGTTTAGGTTTAGGTTAAGGTTAAGGTTTAGGTTTAGGTTATAAGCTATAGGTTTAGGGAATTGACAATAGGTTAAGGTTTAGGTTTAGGAAATCGGGTTCGTATTCGGGATCGAGTTTATGTTTGGGTTTTCAAGTTTAGGTTTAGGTTTAGTTTAGGGAGTTGAGATTAGGATTAGGTGTAGGTTTAGGTTTAGGGATTTGAAAATAGGTTAAGGTTTAGGTTTAAGAATTCGGGTTCGGGTTCGGGATTGGGTTTAGGTTTGGGTTTTCAAGTTTAGGTTTAGGTTTAGGTTAGGGAGTTTAGATTAGGATTAGGTATAGGTTTAGGTTTAGGTTTTGAGAATAGGTTAAGGTTTAGGTTTAGAAACCGGGTTCGGGTTCGGATCGGGTTTAGGTTTGGGTTTTCAAGTTTAGGTTTAGGTTTAGGTTAGGGAGTTTAGATTAGGATTAGGTGTAGGTTTAGGTTTAGGGATTTGAGAATAGGTTAAAGTTTAGGTTTTGAAAATCGGTCTGGTTGGATCGGGTTTTAGGTTTGGGTTTTCAAGTTTAGGTTTAGGTTTAGGGAGGGAGTTGAGATTAGGATTAGGTGTAGGTGTAGGTTTAGAGATTTGAGACTACATTTAGGTTTTAGGTCATAGGTTTTGGTTTAAGTTAAGGTTATAGTTTGAGGTTAAGGTTTAGGTTTAGATTTAGGTTGTAAGCTATATGTTTAGGAAATTGAGAATAGGTTAAGGTTTAGGTTTAGGGAATTGGGTTTGGGTTCGGGATCGGGTTTAGGTTTGGGTTTTCAAGTTTAGGTTTACGTTTAGGTTTAGGAAACCAAGTTCGGATTCGGGATCGGGTTTAGGTTTAGGTTAGGGAGTTTAGATTAGGATTAGGTGTAGGTTTAGATTTAGGGATTTGAGAATAGGTTAAGGCTTAGGTTTAGGAAATCGGGTTCGGGCTCGGGATCTGGTTTAGCCTTGGGTTTTCAAGTTTAGGTTTAGGTTTAGGTTAGTGAGTTTAGATTAGGATTAGGTGTAGGTGTAGGTTTAGGAATTTGAGAATAGGTTAAGCTTTAGGTTTAGGTTTAGGTTTAGGTTTAGGTTATAAGCTATAGGTTTGGGGAATTGAGAATAGGTTAAGGTTTAGGTTTAGGAATTCGGGTTTGGGTTCGGGATCGGGTTTAGGTTTGAGTTTTCAAGTTTAGGTTTAGGTTTAGGTTAGAGAGTTGAGAATAAGACTAGGTGTAGGTGTAGGTTAAGGGATTTGAGAATATATTTAGGTTTTAGGTTTAGGTTATAGGTTCAGGTTTAGTTTTAGGTTAAGGTTAAGGTTTAGGTTTAGGTTATAAGCTATAGGTTTAGGGAATTGAAAATAGGTTAAGGTTTAAGTTTAGGAAATCGGGTTCGGGTTCGGGATTGGGTTTAGGTTTGGGTTTTCAAGTTTAGGTTTAGGTTTAAGTTAGGGAGTTGAGATTAGGATTAGGTGTAGGTTTAGCTCTGGGATTTGAAAATAGGTTAAGGTTTAGGTTCAAGAATTCAGTCCGTGTTCGAGATTGGGTTTAGGTTTGGGTTTTCAAGTTTAGGTTTAGGTTTAAGTTAGGGAGTTTAGATTAGGATTAGGTGTAGGTTTAGGTTTAGGGATTTAAGAATAGGTTAAGGTTTAGGTTTAGAAATCGGGTTCGGGTTTGGGATCGGGTTTAGCTTTGGATTTTCAAGTTTAGGTTTAGGTTTAGGTTAGGAGTTTAGATTAGGATTAGGTGTAGGTGTAGGTTTAGAATTTGAGAATAGGTTAAGGTTTAGGTTTAGGTTTAGGTTAAGGTTTAGTTTAGGTTATAAGCTATATGTTTAGGAATTGAGAATAGGTTAAGGTTTAGGTTTAGGAATTTGGGTTTGGGTTAGGGATCGGGTTTAGGTTTGAGGTTTCAAGTTTAGGTTTAGGTTTAATTTAGAGAGTTGAGATTAGGACTAGGTGTAGGTGTAGGTTAAAGGATTTGAGAATATATTTAGGTTTTAAGTTTAGGTTATAGGTTCAAAGTTTAGGTTTAGGTTAAGGTTAAGGTTTAGGTTTAAGAAATCGGGTTTAGGTTCGGGATCGGGGTTTAGGTATGGGTTTTTAAGTTTAGGTTTACGTTTAGGTTAGGGAGTTGAGATTAGGATTAGGTGTAGGTTTAGGTTTAGGGATTTGAAAATAGGTTAAGGTTTAGGTTTAAGAATCGGGTTCGGGTTCGGGATTGGGTTTAGGTTTGGGTTTTCAAGTTTAGGTTTAGGTTTAGGTTAGGGAGTTTAGATTAGGATTAGGTGTAGGTTTAGGTTTAGGGATTCGAGAATAAGTTAAGGTTTAGGTTTAAGAAACTGTGTTCGGGTTCGGGATCTGGTTTAGGTTTGGGTTTTCAAGTTTAGGTTTAGTGTTAGGTTTGGGAGTTTAGATTAGGATTAGGTGTAGGTTTAGGTTTAGGTATTTGAGAATAGGTTAAGGTTTAGGTTTAGGAAATTGGGCTCGGGTTCGGGATCGGGTTTAACTTTGGGTTTTCAAGTTTAGGTTTAGGTTTAGGTTAGGGAGTTTAGATTAGGATTTGACATAGGTGTAGGTTTAGGAATTTGAAAATAGGTTAAGGTTTTGGTTAAGGTTTAGGTTTAGGTTATAAGCTATAGGTTTAGGGAATTGAGAATAGGTTAAGGTTTAGGTTTAGGAATTCGGGTTTGGGTTCGGAATCGTGTTTAGGTTTGGGCTTTCATGTTTAGGTTTAGGATTAGGTTTGAGAGTTGAGATTAGGATTAGGTGTAGGTGTAGGTTAACGGATTTGAGAATATATTTAGGTTTTAGGTTTAGGTTATAGGCTCAGGTTTAGGTTTAGGTTAAGGTTAAGGTTTAGGTTAAGGTTAAGGTTTAGGTTTAGGTTATAAGCTATAGGTTTAGGGAATTAACAATAGGTTAAGGTTTAGGTTTAGGAAATCGGGTTCAGATTCGGGATCGGGTTTAGGTTTGGGTTTTCAAGTTTAGGTTTAGGTTTATTTTAGGGAGTTGAGATTAGGATTAGGTGTAGGTTTAGGTTTAGGGATTTGAAAATAGGTTAAGGTTTAGGTTTAAGAATTCGGGTTCGGGTTCGGGAATGGGTTTAGGTTTGGGTTTTCAAGTTTAGGTTTAGGTTTAGGTTAGGGAGTTTAGATTAGGATTAGGTGTAGGTTTAGGTTTAGGGATTTGAGAATAGGTTAAGGTTTAGGTTTAGGAAACCGGTTTGGGTTCTGGATCGGGTTTAGCTTTGGGTTTTCAAGTTTAGGTTTAGGTTAGGAGTTTAGATTAGGATTAGGTGTAGGTGTCGGTTTAGGAATTTGAGAATAGGTTAAGGTTTAGGTTTAGGTTTAGGTTAAGGTTTAGGTTTAGGTTATAAGCTTTAGGTTTAGGGAATTTTGAATAGGTAAAGGTTTAGGTTTAGGAATTCAGCTTTCGGTTCGGGATCGTGTTTAGGTTTGGGTTTTCAAGTTTAGGTTTAGGATTAGGTTAGAGAGTTGAGATTAGGATTAGGTGTAGGTGTAGGTTAACGGATTTGGGAATATATTTAGGTTTTAGGTTTAGGTTATAGGTTCTAGTTTAGGTTTAGGTTAAGGTTAAGGTTTAGGTTTAGGTTATAAGCTATAGGTTTAGGGAATTGACAATAGGTTAAGGTTTAGGTTTAGGAAATCGGGTTCGGATTCGGGATCGGGTTTAGGTTTGGGTTTTCAAGTTTAGGTTTAGGTTTAGGTTAGGGAGTTGAGATTAGGATTAGGTGTAGGTTTAGGTTTAGGGATTTGAAAATAGGTTAAGATTTAGGTTTAAGAATTCGGGTTCGGGTTTGGGATTGGGTTTAGGTTTAGGTTTAGGGAGGGAGTTGAGATTAGGATTAGGTGTAGGTTTAAGTTTAGTTATTTGAGAATACATTTAGGTTTTATGTCATAGGTTTTGGTTTAGGTTAAGGTTATAGGTTGAGGTTAAGGTTTAGGTTTAGGTTTAGGTTATAAGCTATAGGTTTAGGGAATTGAGAATGAGTTAAGGTTTAGGTCTAGGGAATTGGGTTCGGGTTCAGGATCGAGTTTAGGTTTGGGTTTTCAAGTTTAGGTTTAGGTTTAGGTTTAGGAAACCAGTGTTCGGATTCGAACGGGTTTAGGTTTAGGTTAGGGAGTTCAGATTAGGATTAGGTGTAGGTTTAGGTTTAGGGATTTGAGAATAGGTTAAGGTTTAGGTTTAGGAAGTCTAGTTCGGTTTGGGATCGGGTTTAGCTTTAGGTTTTCAAGTTTAGGTTTAGGTTTAGGTTTAGGTTTAGGTTAGGGGTTTAGATTAGGATTAGGTGTAGGTGTAGGTTTAGGAATTTGAGAATAGGTTAAGCTTTAGGTTTAGGTTTAGGTTTAGGTTTAGGGAATTGAGAATAGGTTAAGGTTTAGGTTTAGGAATTCGGGTTTGGGTTCGGGATCGGGTTTAGGTTTGGGTTTTCAAGTTTAGGTTTAGGTTTAGGTTGGAGAGTTGAGATTAGGATTTGGTGTAGGTGTAGGTTAAGGGATTTGAGAATATATTTAGGTTTTAGGTTTAGGTTATAGGTTCAGGTTTAGGTTTAGGTTAAGGTTAAGGTTTAGGTTTAGGTTATAAGCTATAGGTTTAGGGAATTGAAAATAGGTTAAGGTTTAGGTTTAGGAAATCGGGTTCGGGTTCGGGATTGGGTTTAGGTTTGGGTTTTCAAGTTTAGGTTTAGGTTTAGGTTAGGGAGATGAGATTAGGATTTGGTGTAGGTTTAGGTTTAGGGATTTGAAAATAGGTTAAGGTTTAGGTTTAAGAATTCGGGTTCGGGTTCTGGATTGGGTTTAGGTTTGGGTTTTCGTGTTTAGGCTTAGGTTTAGGTTAGGGAGTTTAGATTAGGATTAGGTGTAGGTTTAGGTTTAGGGAATTGAGAATAGGTTAAGGTTTAGGTTTTGGAAACCGGGTTCGGGTTCGGATCGGGTTTATATTTGGGTTTTCAAGTTTAGGTTTAAGTTTAGGTTAGGGAGTTTAGATTAGGATTAGGTGTAGGTTTCCGTTTAGGGATTTGAGAATAGGTTAAGGTTTAGGTTTAGGAAATCGGGTTTGGGTTCGGGATTGGGTTTTAGGTTTGGGTTTTCAAGTTTAGGTTTAGGTTTAGGGAGGAGTTGAGATTAGGATTAGGTGTAGGTTTAGGTTTAGAGATTTTAGAATACATTTAGGTTTTAGGTCATAGGTTTTAGTTTAGGTTAAGGTTATAGGTTTAGGTTAAGTTTAGGTTTAGGTTATAAGTTATAGGTTTAGGGAATTGAGAATAGGTTAAGGTTTAGGTTTAGGTAATGGGTTCGGGATCGGGATCGGGTTTAGGTTTGGGTTTTCAAGTTTAGGTTTAGGTTTGTTCACGTTCGGGATCGGGTTTAGGTTTAGGTTAGGGAGTTTAGATTAGGATTAGGTGTAGGTTTAAGTTTAGGGATTTGAGAATAGGTTAAGCTTTAGGTTTAGGTTTAGGTTATAAGCTATTGGTTTAGGGAATTGAGAATATGTTAAGGTTTAGGTTTAGGAATTCGGGTTTGGGTTCTGGATCGGGTTTAGGTTTGGGTTTTCAAGTTTAGGTTTAGGTTTAGGTTAGAGAGTTGAGATTAGGACTAGGTGTAGGTATAGGTTAAGGGATTTTGGAATATATTTAGGTTTTAGGTTTAGGTTATAGGTTCAGTTTTAGGTTTAGGTTAAGGTTAAGGTTTAGGTTTAGGTTATAAGTTATAGGTTTAAGGAATTGAGAATAGGTGAAGGTTTAGGTTTAGGAAATCGGGTTCGGGTTCGGATCGGGTTTAGGTTTGGGTCTTCAAGTTTAGGTTTAGGTTTAGGTTAGGGAGTTGAGATTAGGATTAGGTGTAGGTTTAGGTTTAGGGATTTGAAAATAGGTTAAGGTTTAGGTTTAAGAATCGGGTTCTGGGTTCGGGTTTAGGTTTGGGTTTTCAAGTTTAGGTTTAGGTTTAGGTTAAGGAGTTTAGATTAGGATTAGGTGTAGGTTTAGGTTTAGGATTTGAGAATAGGTTAAGGTTTAGGTTTAGAAACCGGGTTCGGGTTGGGTTTAGGTTTGGGTTTTCAAGTTTAGGTTTAGGTTTAGGTTAGGGAGTTTAGATTAGGATTATGTGTAGGTTTAGGTTTAGGGATTTAAGAATAGGTTAAGGTTTAGGTTTAGAAATCGTGTTCGATTCGGGATCGGGTTTTAGGTTTGGGTTTTCTAGTTTAGGTTTAGGTTTAGGGAGGAGTTGAGATTTGGATTAGGTGTAGGTTTAGGTTTAGAGATTTGAGAATACATTTAGGTTTTAGGTCATAGGTTTTGGTTTAGGTTAAGGTTTAGGTTTAGGTTAAGGTTTAGGTTTAGGTTTAGGTTTAGGTTTAGGTTATAAGCTATAGGTTTAGGGAATTGAGAATAGGTTAAGGTTTAGGTTTAGGGAATTGGGTTCGGGTTTAGGATCGGGTTTAGGTTTCGCTTTTCGTGTTTTGGTTTAGGTTTAGGTTTAGAAACCGGGTTCATGTTCGGGATCGGGTTTAGGTTTAGGTTAGGGAGTTTAGATTAGGGTTAGGTGTAGGTTTAGGTTTAGGGATTTGAGAATAGGTTAAGGTTTAGGTTTAGGAAATCGTTCTGTGTTCAGATCGGGTTTGGCTTTCGGTTTTCAAGTTTAGGTTTAGGTTTAGGTTAGGGAGTTTAGATTAGATTAGGTGAAGGTGTAGGTTTAGGAATTTGAGAATAGGTTAAGGTTTAGGGAATTGAGAATAGGTTAAGGTTTAGGTTTAAGAAATCGGGTTCGGGTTCTGGATCGTGTTTAGGTTTGGGTTTTCAAGTTTAGGTTTAGGTTTAGGTTAGGGAATCGAGATTAGGATTAGGTGTAGGTGTAGGTTTAGGGATTTTAGAATATATTTAAGTTTTAGGTTTAAGTTAGGGAGTTGAGATTAGGATTAGGTGTAGGTTTAGGTTTAGGGATTTGAGAATATATTTAAGTTTTAGGTTTAGGTTATAGGTTTTAGTTTAGGTTAAGGTATAGCTTTTGAGATTTGAGAATAGGTTTATGTTATAAGTATAGCTTTTGGGATTTGAGAATAGGTTTAGGTTAAGGTTATAAGTATTGGTTTAGGTTATAGGTTAAGGTTTAGGTTTAGGTTATAAGTATTGCTTTTGGGATTTGAGAATAGGTTTAGGTTATAGGTTTAGGGTGTGGTTTAGGTTAAGGATGTGGTCCCTGAAAAAACAGATATAAACACGGCCTGTCCAAATGGCCAGGCCCTTTCAATGCTTTTCATTGGAAATGGACAGCTTCATCATGATCATAACAGTGGTTCTCACCTTCCAGGGACCCCCGCTCATCCAGATAGTTTCGACGCACATTCGGGTCTGCTCCATTAATTTTGAGCAAATACATAAACACGGCCTGTCCAAATGGTCAGACCCCTTCAATGTTGTCCATAGGAAATGGACAGCTTCATCATGGTCATAATAGCGGTCCCCACCTTCCAGGGACCCCCGCTCAATATCCGGATAGCTCCGACTCACATCCAGGTCTGCTCATTTAAATAAAATGGATTATCAAGATCATTTAAATAAAATCAGGTCCAAATCTAATCAACAATCTGACCTGGAGGATTCTGTTAGCATTGTTGACGGCACCTTGAACCTTGTTTAAATCCAGGTTGCAATCTGTGGCCACTGATGCTATTTGTCTTTCTGTGAAGTTGGCGACAATTTCTCCATCTAACCCGGTGAAAGCAGCCCTAATGATAAAGAACATTTCTTTCCATGAATTCATTATCTCTCTCTTTTAATTTTTTAACTTTCTATTACAATAATAACTACCTCAAACATGGCGTTTTCTCAAGATAGAAGTCGAATCCATCCTAACTTGTGCACCTGTTAGGACAAGCAATTCAAACAACATCCTGCAACACATTTAACTGCCTAATCAGTCTCACTCCAGTCTTATATATTAAATGCCTAATGTACAATCTCTCGAATTGGTGCAAACCATACCTGAATTAAGTGTAATGAATAGATTACATAAAATGTATATAACAATCATTTGAAAAAGAAGCTTGCATGACACAACTACAGGCCTTAGCTAAAGAATCTTTGAAATTTTCCATAGCTAAAGAATCTTTGATATTTTCCATACCTAAAGAATCTCCAAAAAATGATTCATTACATGCCCGATTCAATTCTTACTTGAATTTTGAAATCTCTAGACTAGTTTTTTTCTTTTTCTTTTTATTTTTCCTTTTTTGGGTCATGAATGAATGTCAGTTGAGGAATTTCATTTCTGATGAAGTCTGTCCTAAAACAAATAAGATACATCAGTAATGAGGATTTCTGAAATAGCCAATAGGACAAGGTCAAAACTGAACATGAAATTGAGACCACAAGCTAAATGTTTCCTATCATGGAAACAAGGGATGGATGCATGAGGAATGGGGTTGCCATTTAAAACCATGCTGGCATCTATGACTCATAAGAACCAAACAATCCATGTCGGATAAGAAGAAATGAACAAAACTACCCATGTTAGAGCTATTTGAGCAGATTCTTTGATAACATCACCAAGTTGGCAAGTGAGATGCAAATCACCCTTTCCCACCATTGATGTGGCCTCAACGATCTGGACGTCTCCACCAAAGGAGGTCCAGACAAGCCCAATTGATACTCTAGGAGTTGCCATACGTTCTACAGTTTCTCCGTCATCAAACCTAGGAGGCTGCATACCAGTGTCAATACAGAATATATACCATCAGATTTGTTCACCATATGAATGAAAAAACATAAACTTGACACATTAGCATAAAGATAAAATTTCATAAAAGAGGTTCTTGACTAATAAGAAAAAGATATATTACCCCAAGTATCTTTTCCAGCATAGCCTCATCTACAACCAATGCTGGGGTACTCCTAAGAGCATTTAATATTTCATGTCTGTTAACACCCATTGGAATGACTTCCATTTCAACTTCAAAGACCATCTCAAGCAAGTCTTGTATCAAGAAGTCATTCTTTCATCGGTATACATCTTTGTTGACTGAATCGAACATTCTTGCTCAAGAAATTTTGACAAGAAATTTGAATGAGCCAGCGACTAAGTTTCTTTCTAGATTTCACACACCAGCTTCTCTAGTATATTTTTGAATCACAAGCTTCACCATATCCCGCGACAATCACAGCAAACATACATAGATCAGCGAGATTATATTAGCATCATTTTTTTCCTAATTTAGTAACACGGTCATCTGCAGACCAATGAAAAACTGTTCCATCAAAAGAAAATTGGCAGGCAATCCTCAAAGAGTCACAAACTACCAGTAACATTCTACTCCTAATGCCCTTTGACCCCATAACCAAGTATCCTATGCTAGCATGTACAGAGAGAACCTCAAACAGAGTATGCATGCACGCGCACACATTCTATTTAAAATGTTAACAAGTGCTAAAGAATGGGAAGCAGGAGCGGGTGCAATGAGGCTAAATACTCTACAGATATGCATGCACGCGCACACATTCAAGGATACTGGAGACAGCTAACAGTTATCTTTCCTAAGATGTTGATGCATCTCCAACATGCCAACATTTCAAGTCTTTGTGATGCAGGATCATTTGACCTCCTACCTACTTTCTTGTCCGTCCTCCTAAAAACCAAGCTAGGAAAGCAAGAAGTTGTGGCTATTTCTCGCCATGTAAAAGTTCTAGTAGTCAACCAGAGTAGGTACCAATTTTATTACAAAAAGCAGTATTAAAATTGTTCACTACTTTTCGATGTTAAAAAATATCAACGAGGCAACAATATTACAATAGTTAACACCCAAAATCACATAAACAGTAACATGAACAACTTTTGAACTTCATGAGCATTGTTAAAGAAAATGTGAAGGATGTAAACATACTCCCACAGTTCCACCATATTCATTTAGAACAATAGCCATATGAACCTTCCTATGTGGAACTCTCTCAGCAGATTCCACACGGAAATTGAATCTATGATATCATCCAAATTTCATCATTCATTTTGAAAAAAAAAAAAGAAGAAGAAGAAGAAGAAGAGCTTTATGGAAATTTATAATGTAAAAGTGCAGTATAGCAGTCTTTCAGCATAATACAAGGTAGGGTAACCATCTGTTAGTTCATTCAGCACTTCTAAGGATAAACAATTATCACTTAGCATTAGATGTTATGGATGCTCCATTCCGAATCTGTGATATAAAATAAAATTGCAAAAATAACTTTACAGATAGCATGTAGCGAGTTTCTCAACTACATAATTAAATGCAAATAAAAATTACCAGGTACAAAGTAGGTAGGCTTATGCGCAATTGCTCCCACAGTAGAACTTTCTAGTTTATCAACCTTCAAAAGCAGATTGATCAAATTGTCCCATGCCATAGAAAGAGTGGTAAACACTTACAATCCTAAACATATTGTAAGTAAGTCTCATGAGCACAAGTGAAATAAAAAAATCAAAACCATAGCAGAACTGACCTTTTCAACATAATCCAGTGTATCCATTGCATATGCAATACCCCACTATATTGTCAACACGCATTTCTTCGGAATGGCTCTCACAAGTGACAAACCCACCAGACTTTTCTTCGAAAATCTTTCCCATGAACTTCTTGCCATGGGAGCTAGGTAGGGCCACTGTAATGTTGATGAGAAATTCACCCCATCCATTTTCTTTGCCAAATCATTTTAGGACACGAGCTAAAAAAATGAGATAGAATTAAAACTCAAGTGAACCATACGTATTGCAATTCCATCCCACCTAATCCCTTCTAATCCCACTACCCAAACACGCCTTAAATCCCCAAATCCCTAAATCAATATTGAGATTGAGAGAGATTGAGAGAGATTGAGAGAGAGAGAAAGAGAGAGATACCTCACTGTCAAGAATGACCTTCAACCGAGCTTCAGAGAGAGACAAAGAGAGAGAGAGAGAGAGAGAGAGAGAGAGGACGTGCGTGGGTAGGGCGTTCGGCAACGAACCATAGGAGACGGAGAGGGAGGGATGAATTGGGGAACAGAGACAGACATAGAGAGAGAGAGGGAGGCAGATGAGAGAGCTGGAGAAGATCGGGAGAGAGATAGGGTTAGGGAACGGGGAGAGAGAGAGAGAGAGAGCGAAATGAAAAAAAATGGGTGCGGCTCTTTTTTAAGCGCGCGCCCAATGTTGGGAAATGGTGGTCGATGCTCTGTGGGACCCACCGTGATGTATGTGTTGCATCCATGCCATCCATCTATTTTTACAGATCATTTTATGATATGAGACCAAAAATGGGGTATATCCCAATCTCAAGTGTACCACATTACAGGAAATAGTGTTGAATAAGCGTGAACATTAAAAACATTTTGGGGGCCATAGAAGTTTTAGATCAAGTTGATTTTTGTTTTTTCCCTTAATCTAGGCCTGTATGACCTAATCAACAGATTGGATGTCAAATAAATAGTACAGTGAGCCTTAGGAGGATTTTAATGATGGATATCTAATCACTATTGTTTTCATGTGGTGTGGTCTACTTGAGATTTCTATCCCTCTAATTTTTTGGATCAAGCCCTAAATTATCAGTAAAAATGGATGAACGGAATGGATGAAATACATACATCATGGTGGTGCCCACAGATGGATGGTGGTAGGGGGAGTAGCCAATCTGTTTTCTGTGCTAGGGTCCACTGGAACTTTGGGTTTAACTCGTTCTTTGGACATTTCCCTAAAATGATCTCTCCGAATGGATGGAAGGTGTGGATATAAAACATACATCATGGTAGGGCCCAAAAATGAGAGGTATATAAATCTCAGGTGGACCACACCACATGAAAACAATAGAAATTGGATATCCATCATTAAAATCCTCCTAAGGCCTGCTTTACTATTTATTTGACATCCAATCTGTTTATTAGGTCATAGAGGCCCCAACAGAGCTCTTTGTTGCCTAGCTCATTTGGCCTAACCTTAGTCAACCTGATGCCAGACTTGACCTTGGGCCTACTTTGATTTATATATTGTATATCCATATGGTCCATTTGTTTTGCCAACTCATTGTAGGATATGAGCCCAAAAATGAATCGTATTCAAATCTTAAGTAGACTACAACATAAAAAACAATGCCAATTAAACACCCACCATTAAAAACTTTATGGGCCCACCTTAGTGCCCACTGTAATATTTATTTTTATTCGACCCTATTGATTAGGTCAGACATAAAGGAAAATATTAAAAAAAATTTTTTTTTTTAAATATCAACTTCATCCAAAATGTGGTGTGGTATTAAATTGAGAGGTATATAAAGATCATTTTATGACTTGATCTCAAAATTGAGAAGTATATAAATAGATATCTCAAGTGCACCACACCACATGAAAACAATAGTGATTGGATATCCATCATTAAAATCATCCTAAGGCCCACTGTGCTGTTTATTTGACATCCAATATGTTGATTAGGTCATACATGGCCAGTTGAAGGGGAAAAACAAAAAACAGCTTGATCCAAAACTTTTATGGCCCCAAAATGTTTTTTAATGGTTGACGCTCATTCAATACTGTTTCCTGGAATGTGGTCCACTTACGATTTGGATATATCTCATTTTTGGTCCCATATCGTAAGATGATCTTTAAAAATAGATAGACGACATGGATTAAACACACACACCATGGTAGGGCTCATAGAGCACCAACCACCAGCCATTGGATGGTGTAAGGGGGAGTAGTCAATTCGTTTCCCTTATTTATGGTGTGGTCCATTTAATCTTTGGATATGATTCATTTTTTTGGATAATTCTCTAAAATTATCTTGAAAAATGGATGAACGGTGTGGGTTGATCCCAAATTTTCGGTAAATCCAAAACTCAAGTGTACCATGCCACGCCAAATAGTGTGGAATAATGATTTCCACCGTTGATACCTTCCTTGGGCCCACAGTAATGTTTATTTGACATCCAACATGTTCATAATATCAAAAAGATATAAATGAAGAGATATCTCATAACCTAAAGGGGACACATCAAATCCACGGTGTTGATGTTCGACACACATCATGATGGGGCCCACAAAACTTACTAACATTAATTCTTAGGTTCTCACGAGGTCAGTAAGTTGGGTCACAATTTTGACAAGAATATTTGGCCCATTTAACATGTCTGGTCCATTCACTCTATTTTACTGATCATTACCCTCAATTTGACTAATTACTCGCCCCGATCATGCTACACATGAGAAAGATATTGGGCAAACAAGATTGATCAACAATTTGAGTGAATTTTGATTTAAACATCTGAAGTTATTTACTCTTCAATCTGGACTGATTAGATTGTCCAAAAACAGTTAAAGGTTGTTCATAATATCAAAAATATATGAATGAATAGAAAACACAAACATCAGCTTGATCCAAAACTTCTATGACCTCCAAGAAATTTTAAACGGTAGAGGTTCAATAACACTCTTTCCTGTGGTGTGGTCCACCTGAGCTTTGGATATGCTTCCTTTTGGTTCAGACGTCAAATTTTCTATTAACATAGATGAATGGAGTGGATAAAATAAATAAATAACAGTGGACCCCACAAGTTTAATTACTCTGGTAAGGGTAACGAGTAACTCACTTAAATGTAGTAGAGAAGGGTTTCCTTAAAACATTCATAATCATATATTGGGCCTTCCTAAATGTGATTCACATATCTTGTGTCCCACTTGGATGAGGGGTCAGACCAAGTTTCAACCGCATCCATGTCTGTATTAACTTATAAACATGTTGGATCTCAAATAAACATCGTGGTGGGCCCTAAGAAGGTTTTAATAGGGGGTGTCACTATCCCACTCTTTTCTATGGTGTCGGTCCACTTGAACTTTGGATCTGCCCCGTCAGTCAGATGCACCATTCCATGGTAGGCCACGAGCTTAAAAATAAAGTCAATCCATGACTTGGGTGGGCCACACCACATACTATAGTTGAGAGGGTTACCCTCCCATTAAAACATTCATATTAATCATTTATTGGGCCCACCTAGATGTGGTTCATAGATCCAGCCCATTCATTATGTGTGTCCCACTTGGAGGAGGAGTCAGCCCAAGTTTCACACACATCCAAAACTCTTGTGAGCCTCACCAATTAAATGTTTTTATATATTTTAGGGATGTCTTCACATAGTTTTAGATGCTATGGCCCACCTGAGTTTCGTATACGACTGATTTTTGGACTTAAAGGGGACACATCAAATGCATGGTGTTGATGTTCTACATACATCATGGTGGGGCACACACAGATTAACCTCATTGGAAGTTCCCATGAGGTGACCTTATAGTACCATTTCACTATTTAGGTAACTCCTTCATGGGTGTTACTCTAACCGTGTAGGGCCCACCTTGATATATTTTATGTATATCAACATTGTCCATATATTTTTCCATCATATTTTAGGATGTGATTTCAAATCATAAGAACTCAATAATCTTAAGTGGGTCATAACAATCAAAACAATGATGAATAATTATTAAAAACCTTTTGAAGGCCATAAAAGTTTTGGATCAATTTGATCTTTGCAGTTTACCTTCATCTAGATCTTCTTTACATTATCAACAAGTTGGATTGCAAATAAACATTACTAAAACCTTACGATGGGCTCTTTATAATTTTTAATGGCGAGGTACTATATTATCATTCTTTCCAGTGGTGTGGTCCACTTAAGATTTAAATCTATACAATTTTTTATACCCGGCCCAAAAATGGGTTGGAGAAACAAATGGGCGACAAGGATATACAACACATCATCAAAATCTCACTTTTGTTATCTAACTTTTCAATTTTTCTTGTCAAAATACAAAATTTAATTTTCTTTTTTAAAAATTATATTTTTTTACAATTTGTCAATTTTTTCACTATTTTGTTTAATTTTTAAAATTTTCTTTTTCAAAATATCATTTTTTAAATCTCACTTTTGTTATATAACTTTTTAATTTTTCTTGTCAAAATACAAAATCTAGTTTTCTTTTTTTTTTTTTAAATATATATTTTTTTACAATTTGTCAATTTTTTCACAATTTTGTTTAATTTTCTAAATTTTCTTTTTCAAAATATCATTTTTTAAATCTCACTTTTGTTATATAACGTTTTAATTTTTCTTGTCAAAATACAAAATCTCAACCATTGTTTTGAAGGGCACATCTATTCTGTTGGGTAGAACACTTATTTTAATATCACAATGATTGAATAATCTCAACCATTTGATATTACTGTTGAATTAGGCCATTTTCTTTTTAACCAAGGTATTGAGGAACTTTGATTTGCACTTCTCTTTCTTAAACGTGTATATTTTTTCTTAACCTCGAGTTGCACTCTTCTTCTTCTTCTTCTTTTTCTTTTTTCTTTTCACGTTTACACGTTTTAATCCTACCTTGTGTATTATAGGCCACATCCATTCAATTTGGTATAGATCCATTTTTTTCAATTTTTCTTGTCAAAATACAAAATCTAGTTTTCTTTTTTTAAAAAAAAATATATATTTTTTACAGTTTATCAATTTTTTCACAATTTTGTTTTATTTTTAAAATTTTCTTTTTCTAAATATCATTTTTTTAATATCACTTTTGTTATATATAACTTTTTAATTTTTCTTTTCAAAATACAAAATCTAGTTTTCTTTTTTAAAAAATACATATATATTTTTTATATAATTTGTCAATTTTTTCACAATTTTGTTTAATTTTTTAAATTTTCTTTTTCAAAATATCAGTTTTTAAATATCACTTTTGTTATATAACCTTTTAATTTTTCTTTTCAAAATACAAAATCTAGTTTTCTTTTTAAAAAAATATATTTTTTTACAATTTGTCAATTTTTTCACAATTTTATTTAATTTTTAAAATTTTCCTTTTCAAAATATCATTTTCTTATCGAAATCTTCTTTTTTTTTTTCCAAAATTATCAACATTATTCGAAGTTCTTAAATTTTTTTTCAAAATCTAGATTTTTATAAAAGTACATTTTTTTTTTTTCGAAATCAAAATTTTTTTCTTAAACATTGTTAGTTATTTTTCTAAGATTTTAAACTTTTTTTTTTCGAAATTCATAAATTTTTTTGTTCTTAATTTTTGACTTGAGCAGTAGAGACGGTTTAGGACCGTCTCTAATGCAGACAGTCTTTGACAGTCTCAAATGACCACTATAAGACGGCTAAGGACCGTCTCTAATAGAGACGATCTTTGACATTCTCAAATGGAGACAGCTAAGGACCGTCCCTAATACAGACTATTTTTAACTCCGGCAAATAACCAGTAAAAGACGGCTGATGACCGCCTATAATTGAGATGGTCCTTGACAGTCTCAGATTACCAATAAAAGACGGCCAATGACCGTTTCTAATACGGACAGTCTTTGACTGTCTCAAATGACCGCATATGAGACGGTCAAAGACCGTCTCTAACAGAGACGATCCTTGACAGTCTCAACTAGAGACAGCTAAGGACCGTCTCTAATACAGACTATTTGCTGTCTTAGATTACAGGAAAAGATGGCCAATGACCGTTTCTAATTGAGACGGTCCTTGACAGTCTCAGATTACCAGTAAGAGACAGCCATTGACCGTCTCAAATGGCCGCATATAAGATGGTCAGAGACCGTCTCGTATTCCAGACAGTCAATGGCTATCTTTTATGCGCAGTTAACGACGGTTTTTAACCGTCTAAAATGATTTGTGGACGTTCAAATTTTTGAGACAATATTAATAACGGTCAAGGGCTGTCTAAAAGTTTAGAGACGGTTCACGGCCGTTCTTTAAACCTAGCAATTTTAGAGACAGTCTAGAACCGTCTCTAAATCCGTCATTTTTTTCCATTTTTCACGTAGTGGATTGTCTGTGTTAAGAGTTTTAATTATTTGGATCTTGGTTGTCATGTGTTAAGGGTCTAGGTTATCATGTGTTAAAGGTTTAGGTCGTGGTTGACATCTGTCAAGGGTCTAGGTTATCATGTGTTAAGGGCTTCGCTCATAGTTATCATGCGTCAAAAGTCTAGGTTGTTAACCTCCACCTTAGACCCTTAACACATGACAACCTCCACCCTTAATACATGACAACATCGACCCTTAATGCATAACAACCTTGACTCTTAACACATGGCAATCTTGACCATGACAACCTCGACCCTTAACACATGACAAACTCCACCCTAGTCTTTAACACTACAAGGATGCCATCCGTGGGGCCCATTATTGAGTATGTATTAAGGGTTAAGATTGTCATCTGCTAAGAGTTTAGGTTGTCATGTGTTAAGGGTTGTAGGGCCCACAATAGGATATTTGTCGAAGATCTACTTTGCCGATTGAATTTAGAATTTAATTTAATACCATGAGCCAAAGAATAACATTTAAAAAATTTGTGGCCCTCAGGAAGCTTTCAATGGTAGGTTTTCAATCTCACTACTTTCTATGGCCAAAGAATGAGTTATATCCATAGATAAGGTGGACCCCACCACAAGAAAATAGTTAGGAGTGAATGGTCGTCGGCCACTATTATTGGTTGTTGTGGGCCATCATGATGTATATAATTTATCCATGCCATCTATATATTTTAACAGAACAATTTAGAGCATGAACCCTAAAGGGAGGCAAACCAAAGGCTTAAATGAACTACACCATAAGAAATAATGGTGATGAAACTCTTGCCGTCGAAAACTTCTTAAATAGACTACACCACAAGAAAACTTGTAAGGGTGTTTGGACACCCTCTGTGGGTTCACCATCGCATGTGTGGAATCCACTCCCTTCATTAACCTCAAAATTTTATTAGCGACCGTGAGACGGGGAGATCGAGGGGCTTTGGATTTGTCACCTTCAGCAACAAACAGTCCATGAGGGATGCCATTGAAGGGATGAATGAATAGAACCTTGATGAGAGGAGCATCACTGTCAACGTGGCCCAGTCCAGGGGAAGTAGTGGAGGTGGTGACGGAGGATTCCGTAATAGTGGTCGCCATAGTAGTGATGGCTATGGAGGGGGAGGAGGTTATAGTCGTAGTGGTGGTGTACAGGATCATGGATATGGTGGGTCAGATGGAGGATCTCATTACCGTGGTGGTGCTTTAGATGACAACCAGAGGACCTAATCGTTACCAGAGTGGCGGCTTTGCTACAGATGGCAAATGGAGTAACTAAGTAGCAGCAGTACTAGTGTTAGTTATGGCTAGGTTATCTTTATCTTGTGTTAAATGGCGTGTGAAGAGGAATGATTGGGTTATCTTCTTCTCTTGTTATGTTTTTTTTATCTTGTCATGTTATGGTTTTTTATCTCTCAAGAAATACAATTAGTAATAGTAAATGGTTCTATGTTATGTGGTTACGGTTTAGATAAAAATAATATTTTCTTCTAAAGAAGGAAAAAAAAAACCTTGAAATGTTATGGAAGGACATGTTGAAAGCATGATCAACGTCCGCTAATCAACCAGACTGTCTTCATCGCCCCAACTAAAACATCCAGACTCAAGGTTGTCTTCATCGCCCCAACTAAAACATCCAGACTCAAGGCTCAACGTCTGACTAACCTCACTGGATTCAATCAAGGCTTTCTTCCTACAACCTACCTAGGCATCCCTCTTACAAAAGGCAAAATCAGGAAAGACATGCTTCAACCACTCATCCTCAAAATCACGTCTAAAATCGAGGGTTGGAAGGCAAAATTTCTCAACCAAGCAGCCAAATTGACCCTCCTTAAGCATGTTTTAACTAGCATGTCTATCCATCTGCTTTCAGCTATTAACATTCCCAATCAGTCATCAACTCCCTCAACCGAGCTTTTGCCAATTTCTTTTGGGGATCAACAAAGGAGGGTCCCAAAAAGCATTGGTTTAAGTGGTCGAATCTATGTACCCCTATTCAGGAAGGTGGCCTGGGGATCAGGAAGATTGATGAAGTCATGTTTGTAGCTAGAATCAAAATGTGTTGGAACCTCCTGGAAAGCAAATCCCTATGGTCTGCCCTTTTTTGCAGCAAAGTTTTTTTGGAATTTGATCTTTCGTGGAGGTGTTGTTCAGTCGGCTTCCTCACTAACCTGGAACGAAATTCTCAAGGCCCTGCCTACTGCTCTACGTCACTCCAGATGGCTAGTTGGGGAAGGAAAGATCAGCATTTGGTTACACAATTGGTCAGGCAGCGGTCTCCTAGGAGTGGCCATAGTAAGACCGGTTCCTTCCTCTCTTCTCACTGCTTCTCTCAGCGACTTCCTCTCTCGCAATGGCCGATGGAACTTTTCTACTATTCAAAACTTCATTACTCCTTCCGCTGTGCAATTCATCGTTGTTTCTCAGGTCACCTTGTCAAACTGCCCAGACCAGCTCATCTGGGACTTAACCTCCTCAAGTAAGTTCTCTCTTAAATCAGCTTGGAATGTCACCAGATCCCGACGCCCTCAGGTTCCCTGGACCAACTGGCTATGGCACAAACTCCTTCCACCAAAAATTTCTATTTTTGCCTGGAAAACCGTCTTCAAAGCTGTCCTAGTAAACTAAGCTCTCAAGAGGTTTGGCGTAAACCTTGCCCCTCGTTGTGAATGCTGCAGATCTCTCTCCCCAAGCTCCCCTCCATCAACGCTGATTCCTCGTAGCGATCCTCTCGCAGCGAACAGTCACGTCCAGCCCCCCCAGCTCATCAGTCCTACATCTGGGGGTGCTGAGGAAACGCTAGATCACCTCTTCTGCCAGGGTACCATGGCAGTGCACATTTGGGCCTACTTCCGCAGTCTCTTTCGCATCCTGTTCACCCCCAATCAACCCCTCTGCTCCCTCATGCATCAGTGGTTCTTAGCAGCCAGCAAACACTCATGCATCCCCACGTTGGTAGGACTCCTCCCACCCTTGATTATTTGGGATATATGGAACAACGGAAACTTAGCCCGATTTGAGGATATCACCATGTCAATGAAATCCATCATTTTCAAGGTCTCTTCCTGGCTTTAGGAGCTTGGTTCGTCCATTCAAGCATTGCTCAGGATCCCCTCTGCTGATAGCACCATCCTTCAAACCCTGAAGATCGTTAGTCTCCCTCCCACTCCAGCCGCGCCACACCGCATTGTGAGGTGGATCAAGCCTCCCTATGGTTGGCTGAAACTCAATACTGACGACTCATCTAGAAATAACCCAGGTTCCAGTGGTGGTGGAGGCGTCTGCAGGGATCATACAGGGAAACTGATTTTCGCTTTTTCAAGACAATACGGTATAGTGTCAAACACCGTGGCAGAAGCACGGCCATGCTCGATGGAGTTTCCCTATGTTCGAACTTGGGCCTCTATAACGTCATTGTAGAATCAGATTCAACTACGTCAGTGAACGCAGCGAAGGACCCGGTTGCGGCTTGTCCTTGGAACATATGGTACATTATGGGTGAAATCCTCTCCAACAAGAACAACCTGAACCTTCATTTTGACCACATCTTCTGCAAAGGCAACACAGTGGTGGACGCGTTAGCAAGGTTGGCGAGTGATGGGGGCCCCGACAAATTCTATTGGAACAGCTACGACCTCCCATTGACAATCAGAGGAACTCTTGTCCTCGATAGCTCTTGGCTAGGCTCCATGCGACGGCCTTAGCCGGATCTTCTCTATTCTCTTCCCCTTCCCTAGCCCCTTTGTCTTTTCTTGTGCTTTTCCATGTTCATAGATGCTCTTCACGATAGGAGTGGTCCGAAGTCTTTTTGTTCCAGCCCTCCCAAATACTGTACACTTCTCTGATCAATGAAATTTCTGTTTTTTTTTTTTTTTTTTTTAAAAAAAAAAAAAACATCCACTAATCACATAAACTGCATCACAAGAAAATAGTTTGTATTGAATGGACACCGTTATAGGTTATCAAGTTTTGTGGCGACATTGAGATCGTATCAGCAAGAAGCTAGCATCTTCTCATATAAATAAAGAGTTACAAAGAAAATAAATATATTTGATTTAGATTCTAATAGGTCCAATAACAAATCCTGTGCACATCAATTCTTCGGAATTGGATAATACGTGGTTTATTCTTCACTTAAAATCTATATAGCTGCTCATCCAAGGATAGATACAATTTGATATGAAAAACTTTTAAAAACTTAGCAGCATGCTACCCTCCTATCACAAGGTTAGTACAGTCAAAATCCCACTTAAAAATAATTATTACTCTTCAAACAATGATAATTGAAGGCTCACCATTAAAAACTTCCCAAGGCCCACTGAAAGCAGATCCATCTCGTAATGTTTATTTGTCATCCAACCTGTTGGTAAGGCCAACCTGAAGATTAGCTTGATCCAAAACTTTTATGGCCTACAGAGAGTTTTTAATTGTCATTCACCACTTTTTTCCAGTGTAGTCCACCAGAGATTTGAATCTTAAGTTTTGGGATAACGTCAACGGACCTGAAACAATGGGTGGGCGATGTGGATACGGAAATCATTCATCAAGTTGGCACTACAAGAAAGGAGGGCTGAACCGACACTTGGTGGAACCCTTTGCCCGCGGGAATTACAGTCGACCCCAGGCAAAGTGTTCGTATTTAATTAAAATCACAAATGCCCTAATCAAAATCGCAAATGCCCTAACCGGCCGCCTCATTTCTCTCTCTCTGTGCTCGATCTACCTCTCCGCTCTCTCTCTCTCTCTCTCTCTCTCTCTCTCTTTGCCTGATCTCCCTCTCCGCTCTCTCTCTGCGCCTGATCTCCCTCTCCGCTCTCGTCATCGTCACGCACCTCTCCTTCTCCGCCGGATCTCTCTCTACCTCTCTCTCCCTCCCTCTCCACTCTCGAACTCACACTCTCCCTCTCTCTCTCGCCATCTTTGTCTCTCTCGGTCTCTCTCTCCGTTTGCATAGATCTAAGACAATGAGCGATGAGAGATCAGTGAGATTTCATCATCGGACGGCGTTCTTGCTATCCAAACCTCATTTCCATCTAAGGTGCTATATACACTGAATTTTCGGTGTATGTGCGTGCAATCTCGGTTCTGTAGTAAGAGGTATTTTGTGTAATTTGGTTTTTGTATGCGCATGACTATGTTCATTGGTAGTCCACTTCTAACATGATCTTCTCCTATCTTAATTTTTCGGATTCAAACCCATCATACACTGAGATTTCGGAGTGTTAGTGTTGAATCTCTGTTTTTTTATTTTTTTTATAGTGTTTTGATGCAATTTCGATTCGGTGTATGGGGTGCTTTCTGCATTTTGAGATGCCTGCATATGCAAGAGTATTTATTTTGGTAGTCCTCCTCTACCATGACCCACACTCGCACATTTTCGGATTCGGACCCATATCCATAAAAAAAGCTGGATATAGTGAGCGGATTAGGTTCGATCCTTATTGTGGGGCCCACTTTGATATATTTATTGTAAATCTACGCCGTCCATCCGTTTTGCCAGATCATTTTAGTATATTAGCCCAAAAATGAAGTAGATCTAATTCACAGGTGGACCACACTATAGGAAACAGATCCAATTTTGAATTTGGTGTTTAGATTATCATCTTCTGGTTTAATTTTATTGCCAGTGGGTTTAGGTTTGAGTGTAATTAGGTTTTCCACATCACTAAAGGGCCCCATATGGTCATATGCATGTGCATTTGAACATGTGTGCGTACATGTGAGCTACCATAGTGGAAATGATGCTAACTTTCGCTAACTTGATCCACATGCATATGCAAAAATCCAGATGCACAATCAGACAATAAATTACAAGGATATTACTAGTATATAGAAGGGCAAAATTCCAAACAGAGTACATGGAGTCATTTACCTTTAAGGCCAGCTCCAACACTTTTACCACTGCATTTATGCTTGAGATTTTCTTCTCATGTATTAGAATAAGAGGATCATCAAGTTCCTGTCCACACACACACAACGCATATAATGTCAGAACAATGCAAATTTGGATGCATGGAACCCTCCACCTAAGTTCCATGGTTGTTGTGTCCTAATAAATAGAGTTCCATGGTTGTTGTGTTCTAAGAAATAGATTTCCATGGAAATGTTCCATGGAACTTTAGAGTGATCAACCGTCATAAGTGGGATTCCACGAATTGTTCTTCTAGGAACTGAAAGTTTTTTGGAAGTAGATCTCTCCCTGGAACTCAAGTTGCCTATATCTAGTTATTCCCATGTGCCAACATAATTAACAATGATGAGGCAAAGAACACTTGTGCCAGTTGGCATATTTGGCATTGAATGGATGACATCTTCCACCACAAATTGGTGGCACAGGGAAAGCCCCCACGCACATTTTGCACAATATAACATGTTCCCATTAGCTCTTGTGATGTTTCCCAAAAAGCACACAATATTTTAGTGTTTATAAAATGGAGGAGTTAATGCTCTTTTTGGGAAACATCACGTGAGCTGATGGGAACTTGTCACGTCGTTGGAAATGTGCAAAGGGGCTTCCCTGTAGAGTTTAAGAAGAGAGCTCTAAGGATTCCATAATCCTCTACTGGGAAAGAAAGGAGCTATGAAATTGTATACTGCATGTTGAACTGATGGCACAGTTTTAGTTAGTTGAGTTGATGTGCCTTTTTTTTTTTTTTTTTTTTTTCTTGTTGGATTAGTAAATCAGAGGGAAGAGGGGACCTTTTGGAGGTAGATACTTGTTTTGTTCTGGCCTACTAAGATCAATAAAAAAATGTGTAGAAAGTCACTGGCTCAGTGTCTTATTGGTTTTGAGCATTTGGTTTTTATTTCTCTGTGCAGGTTGTATTAATGGAGTGGAATGGAGGATAACCCTAGATTGGAACATATACACAGGTTCTTCTTCACCTTCTATTACATAAGGCTTTGCCGGTACATATTTCAGCCATTTTACAAATTGTTAACAGGTTGCGATTTTACTGGACATCAGGTGGCACTTGTTGTGGCCTGTCTTATTTATTTCGTATTTACATCGATGTTGATAATACATATGGCATCACTTAAAATATTATTTTGAAGACGCATTGTCTAGGTAACATTTATGTATGTCATTAAACCATATGGATTCTTGTACTTTGGTGGATTTCAGGGAGATTTGGGAAATTACCTTCAAAAGAAAGGATGTCTACAGCCTTCTAAAGCTCTGAGATTTTCTCTTGATATTGCTAGGTAAATTCATAACTTGATATTTGGCCACCAACTGATTATTTTTTAATTGAAGATGATGTGGTTTTCACTGACTTTGTTGGTGAAAGCAAGTAATCAAAAGCTATATCGCTTTTCCCTTAGTTTTCTTTTCTTTTGTGGGGACCTATGATACCACCAAACCCGCAAGATCTGACAGTGATGTATAGCTTCATCTACAATTGGGTCAGCAATTTGGACAATCTAGATTTCTGAATAGCTAAAAGTTGTAATTTATCAGATGTGTATCATTACAAGCTATGTAGTAGATACTTTGTATTTAGAGAATTCTATAAGGTACATCTATACATGAGATTTCTTCCGAGTCGCTTGAGGAAAGGAGATTTATATCATGCAGAGGCAACTACAAATTTCTGGCGCTTATCATCCAAGTCATGTCTGCCAACAATGTGTACGGTTCATCATCAGCTTTCTCACTTTCAACTTCCTGTCTCCATTGATAAATCCATGAACTCTTGTTCCTCCTCTTAGATTGGCAGAAGTCTTAAACTTCTTTTTTATAATATATTTGTAGGCAATGAACTTTTGCAATTATTAGTTCCTGGTACTTGGGGATGCATGTACTCGGTTTCACTATCAGATACATTTCATAATATTAGTAGATTTATATGGTATTTTTCTGCATTTGGTGTTTTTTCAAAGATTTAAATTGAACATTGAGAATATCATTGAGTGTATAATCAAAAGTATTCAAGCCAATGGTGGTGGTGAATACAAGAAATTCAAAACCTTTCTTGAAATATGTGGTAATACTCACAGTTTCTCTTGTATAGTCTCTGTGATTCTCTATTGTGGGTCGATGGTCACATCCCACCAATTATGCCATTCAATATTGTAATTTTTTTCATTAACCATCTACTTTTTCCAAACACACGAAACAGAAATCTGAAGCCTCGTCAAACAACCAAATTCCTACTACCAAAGATCACCCGACCAACTAGTACGAAGATAGACTCACATGTTGCAAGTTCTATTATCAAGATTATTTCCACCTTTTAAGTTTTGAACATGAAGAGCATCTTTGTTGTTATTTGCTGCAAATTTTTTCATTAACCATCTACTTGAGTGTTTGTACACTTTTTTTTTTTCAACAAAGTTACAGGTGGTGTGCTCCCCCCTTTCTGTAAAAAATAAAAATAAAAATAAAAATAAAAATGAAAGATTTAAGTTATGGAAAGAGTGGAAGAACTAAAGCCCGTTTTCTTGTAGTGCAAGCAACAAGTTGTATTGATTTTCATAACACTTGCTGATCTTAAAAGGCACGTGCTAGCATTTATTTCACATAGGGCATCTCTCATTGCTGATTTCTATTGGCATTTCCATAGAATCTATACTTGATATGGGATTGTATGTATCAAGTTCTTGGAAGGATGTCAAATAATGCTAAGTCCATGGAAATTTTACAAAGTAAATTTTAGAGCTTTACGATATCTGTATCTTTTGCCTAGCTGAATGCTAACCACCCTTGTCAAATAAAAATGTACTAAAATACCTTTAAAATAGTAAGGCCCTGTTTGGTAGAAACCTAAAAATGAGCTCATCTCATGTTAGTGCTGATTGACATGTTGGATTTTATATCAGTTTTCCTCTAACTTTTTAATAAACTTAGATGTTTGTGGTGTATTGTCTTACAATGTCTACAAAATGCAGGTTAATCTGTCTACTGGTCAAATGGTGGATTTGATACCTTGATGCTTACCAAACACAGCCAATAGGCACAATCAGTGGAAGGGACTATTTGGTAGGTTGGCATGTGCTTTCACCTATGCCTGGTGTTTACTATCCCCCATACAGAATGGGATTCATCCTATGCCTGGTAACTCCTCTCCATTCTTGACATTTGGTGGGTTTTAATAGGGAAAGCATGAACATACCCTGATATTCCAACAGATGAGCAATCCCAATCATGACCCCTTGTTCTTAGAAATGGCCATTTTTTGCATGCAATCTTGAAATTACAAAAAAAAAAAAATAATAAATAAATAAATAAATAAATAAATAAATTTGATGATACCCCCAAATTTTGATTCTACAGTTTTGCTAGAGTTTTACGGACCTTGGTGTGCAAGAAACTAGCACCAATCTTAATTGAAGTTGCAGTCTCATTTAAATCTGATGAGGACGTGATCATTACAAAATGCTCCTCTGATTAAGGTAGCCACTTTCACCCACCATACACATTTCTGGGTGGTATTACCTAATCTCTTTTTGAAATAACTTGTGTTCTTTGGTCACTTTGCTTCAATTGTTGGTGTGAAGTAGCCCAGATCCTTCTTTCCAAATGGTGAATTACTTTATGCTGGGCCTTCAGACTATAGTTATTCTAAATGCCTTTTGCATTATTGCATCTGTGGCAACTTTTCTGTTCCCTTTGTTTCAATGAATTTTACTTGGTTTGTTCTTTGCCTTCAGGTATTGTGGACGGATTCAGCCACACAGTCCCAATCTATGAAGGTTATGCTCATAGATCTCAGAAAAACATAATGAATCACCATCATCAATATCATCTAAAGCTATCTATCTATCTATCTATCTTATTCTAAAAAATATCCCTGCTAATTCTGGATCAGAACTGAAGATTTGTGATTTTGGGCTTGCATGTATATCATTCAATGATGCTCCATCAGCTATTTTCTGGATTGTATGTTGCTCTTCCATGTTGTGTTTGATGCCTGTTATTTGCAACTTCTGACCATGATTAATATCTGGCCTTTTGGATTTTATTGTGTTCTGCAATTTTGTTTTCCTTGCAAGTTGCAACCTATTGCCATTTTGTTGATTGTTCCAAGTGCTTTCTCATATGGCTTTTGGATGTCACCTAATCTCTATTTGTTTTTTGTCATTGTTGTAGAGAATTTTCAGCACTTTGCATAAGTAAGCCAACACTGTCTGTCATTTTAAGTGTTAGGTTATTCCTTAAGTTTATGTTACAATTGATGCAGATATCGATTTGGACTTCTTTTCTCATTACAAGAAGTTTGTACTGAAAGCATTGTTGATATTGAAAATAGTCAGTTGTAGTCAGGGTTCAAATTATCATTTGAACGCCATACAAATTTTTTTTTTGAAATACATTACCAATACAAGCACAATTCAATTTTATCAAACATTTTTATCATATTGCCCCATGGGTGTGTCACTATGCATTCTTACAATACATTCTGCTATTTTGAGCCTTGGTTGCAATATGTGAACTGACGTTAACTATAATATTGAGACTCTTAGTTGCACTATCCTTCTAAACATGTGCTACTCCCACTTCAAATCAATAATTCTGCTATTTTGAGCCTTGGTTGCAATATGTGAATGGAGAAATCACTTTATTTTTGGCCCAAGGGAGCCATTTCTCATTTTCTTGTTATCTTGCAAACTAAATTAGTAGTGCACAATATGTGAATGTGGGTGTGATATTTGCAGATTGAGTTTAGGACGGTAGAGACCATTAAAATTTCAGTTTATTCTGCAACTGAAGCCTAAGAGGAGAGATTCATCTTGTGGTTTGCAATTCTAATTTCTGCCTAATAATCCATACCTAGCGAGACTTCTTTATGGTTTATTAAATCTAAACTGTCTGCTTTATTCTGTTACTCAATTGCTTGTTGAATTGAAATTCTAATTCCTTGTGGTGAATGGTAATTTCCCAAGAGATCTGTCAATATTGGGAGTATTTTTAATGTTTCCTTGGTAAATGGTAATTTCCCAAGAGATCTAAACTGTCTGCTAACATTCCAGAAGAACCGATCAAATAGATAAATGAAAGAAAGGAACCCACAGCTTCCGCCCAAGTGCAGAAAATGTTTGTTTGGCTCCACATGCACTTCGCAGCGGATACGTGCTAACCTGGAAAATGTGCAGGACATCTGAGCCATGTATCAGGTGTGCTTTACCATGTACATAACTGTGAGGATGGTTAAATAATCAGTTAGGCCACAGAGATGAAAACGGTGGATGGTTTAAGCAAGCTTGACAATTTTTTCTAGTCTGTCCATGGTTTTT
Organism: Magnolia changhungtana; assembly: GCA_030180095.1. Classification (NCBI taxonomy): domain Eukaryota; kingdom Viridiplantae; phylum Streptophyta; class Magnoliopsida; order Magnoliales; family Magnoliaceae; genus Magnolia; species Magnolia changhungtana. The sequence goes on along the minus strand of JASAUF010000403.1, from coordinate 2,737,663 downwards.
CTCCCAGATTGTTGACTTGAAAGATGTGTTACTGTAGGGGAATAATCAATATGTAGTTAGTGTATGTATAGCATTCAATGTGCAGATGGTTGCCTCTAATATTTCGATGTGCAGTTAGGAAAATCTTTTTCCTTGGGCCACCCAAATGCCAAGATTAGTGTCCTCCACGCAACCCTGTCTTTTGAAGACCCCAAATTATTTAAATTTTGTGATGTGCAGAACAACATAAACCCATTGTAATATCTCTTTGGGCAGGTTTTGGACCGTGGTGAGAAGATTAAGCTTCAGGTACACAAAACAGAGAACCTCCGCTCACAGGTGGTGAACCTCAATATCATTGAGGGCCTCGAACCCATCTTGAAGGACTCCGAAATCTTGTCGATGCCTTTTCTTGCTACACAGCTCCCCAAATATTGACAGAAGAAACCAGTCCCTTGGAGATGATGGCATTCATTAGCAACAAGGAGATCATTGAAATTAACCAAGGTATGTTAGCTGCTTAGACTGGTGTATAAAAAAAAAAAAAAAAAAACTAGGATACACGTGGGTCACCTATTTTTTTATTTTTATTTTTTTTAAGAATGATTTTCTGAATAGCTACGGATTGTCGGTGGCCATGAACTCTATCACTACGATTTAATCCGTAGCAATGGTTTAAAGAGCTCCCGTCCCAATGGCTACGGTCGTATGTGGGCTATTCATATTTAGCTACGGATTTTATCCGTAGGTTTTGACCATGTTTGCAGTAAAAACTGACGATTTAGCGGCGTCCAGCACAACCGTCAGTAAAAGTCTTGGCCGCCGGTAAAGCCTTTACCGACCGAGGCTTTACCGCATTGTTGGGTAACATGAGTAAAGGATATCTTGGCGGTTTTCATTTGCACCGCCGTGAAAGCCCGCTTTTCTTGTAGTGTGGGCCCCATATGGCAACACCCACTACGGGTATACGTAACAGTTAATCCTCTCCCTATCGGCTATTGGTGACAATATGCACCAAAATGTGTCCTATCACTGTGGTTCCAACGCAGAAATGATCGAATAAATTTAACTGTCCATTTTTGGGGCCCTATTCCATAGGAAACAAATTAAAAACTATGATGAATAGATGATTCTTACCAACTATATATTTCTTTGAATGTTGGGACTAAAATTTCAGCATCGCAGATTCACCCCAATAAAGCAATAGTCAGAATCTCAATCACTGGATTTTAGGCCCTTAAAAGTAACATCCCAGGTGACATGAGGCAATGAATGTTGGTGAGCCTGTGTCCACATAGCCACCCAGGCTCTAATTGACCCTCAGTCTATATTATAAGGTTGGAGCTTGGCTGGGCTGAAGATTTGAACGGACGCGGATTTCATGCGAAAGCCTTTTGCAGGAAGTTCCTGCCCAAGGATTGTGTGGGCCCACTACAATGTTTGTGAGAAAGTCACTCCATTCATCCATTTTTCTAGTTCATTTTAGGATATGCAGCAAAAAATAAGGTGTATCCAAAACTTAAATGGGCCTCACGAAAGTAAAAAGTGGGTATTTAGTGACCACCCTTTAAACATTCATATGGTCACAAAAGTTTTGTATTAATTTAAGTTCCTAATGTTTTCACGTAGTCTCAGTGAAAATGACCTTATAAACGGTTTGGATGGAATAAAAACATCAAGGTGGAGCCTAGGAAGGTTTCAACTGCGTTCCCTTTCTCTTTGTTTCATCTCATATGGCTCACTTGAGTTTTGGATCCTCATTGTTTTTTCACATGTCCCAAGATGAACTCAAAAATCGGATTTATGAGTTGGATTTATCACATACATCATGGTGGGTCCTACCCAAAATCCTTGTGCAAGAACTTCGTGCGAAAGGCTTTTGCAGGAAATCCGTGTCCAGCGGCTCTCGCTGTCATCCTGGGCCTTCACAGGAAATATAAACCTGAGGAGACTTATTAGCTTTGAAGCATAAAAATTGGATGTGGATTGCCTGCGAAAGCTTTCTCTAGGAACTTCCAGGGACCATAAGGTAGGTGAGGCTTACTGTGATCTTCGTGAGATATATTACTGTGATCTTCGTGAGATATATCCACCATTTATCCATTTTTTTCAGATCATGTTGGATTTAGGCCCAAAAATGAGGCAGGTCCAAAACTCGAGTGAACCGCTTGGCATGAAAAATGGGCGTGGAGATGACAAAAAAAAGGAAGAAAAAAAAAAAAAAAAAGTGGGCAGGGAAATGCATACCGCTGAAACCTCCCTGGAGTCCACTATGATGTCTTGAGGCCATCAACATGGCTCGATAGGTCATTTCTACTGAGATGAACTGAAAACACAAAAATATTTTCCTGACCCAAAATTTCTGTGGCTTAATGAACGCTTCAACTGTGGTTCCTCACTGTCTTCTCGCCCACTTGAGTTTTGGATCTATCTCACTTTTGGTCCATCTCCTAACATGATTTTGAAAAATGAATGGACCGGGTGGATATCTTACAAACATCACTATGGGACTCACGTATCTCCCCATCACAAGAATAGGCGTGGATCAAAATATATGGGCAAGCCCACGACCGTGTAATGCAATATACTGGATCCGCGATCAGCAAATACCTGCGTTGCAAGCAACTCTTTCGTTATTTTCATCTTCCCAGTCAAAGTTACTTTTATCTCTGCCATGCAAGATCTATTCAATTGACGCCATTCCTCCTCATCCCAGTCTAACTCTCCAGCCAGGCGCTAAATGAAAACTTGCCCGTACCCTTCCTTCCAAAATTTCCCCTACCTCGAAAATCCTGGCGTGCAAAAGGTATTATCATTCATTGCTCCGCACCTTCGCATTGAAAAAAAACAAAAAAAAAAAAAAGAAAAAAAAAGCCTTTAGGTTGTCCATTGATTTCGACATTCTGGCCCACTTAATAATTGCAAAAGTCTGATGTTCCAACTTAGGTGATGTTCCTCTTTACATGTAGGCCAAGATTGAAGGAAATTAAGTTAGAAAGTTCAATATAAATCCAATATGCATGGTAACTTTTGACAGTCAAAATTTGATGAGTAGTTTTCCTTTCACATGTATATATCACTGAAAACCTATCTATATATGAGCTCCCTCGACAATGCTGATGACTATCGCCTCCTGAAGTTTCACAAGATTTAGTTGTTTTAGAATCCAAATTTGAGTTTCAATCAAAATTTTGCCACCTTTTTATAAATCATGTTTTTTTTAAATTTTATTTTATTTTATTTTATTTTAAATCTATAGTTGTGGTAGGGCTTGAAGACTCCAGAATAGCTTAAAACCTTTTTTAAGTTACTCTAATTATGTAAGATTAGATATCTCTGCTATTTTTAATAAATTATTAATTTTAGTATTTCATAAAAGTTATGAATTTAGGACCCAGTGATTATATAAATCATATCAATAGCTTTGTAAATAGACTTTATTTATTTATTTATTAGACTTTATTTTTTATTATTAATAATTTATATAAATTTTGAAAAAAATTTACCCGGTGGATTCAAGGTTCCTCATGTTGAGATGTGGAGCCACATCTTGGCAGTGCCACTCGACTAGTCGAGTGGGTTGCTCGACCGGTCGAGTGGCCCACTCGACTGGTCGATGACTGGCTCGACTCAAAGTTCAGCGTGTTATGATTTTTTTAGTCCGTGGTGCTCAACCGGTCGAGGCCCTTGCTCGACCAGTGGAGGATCCGCTCGACCAACCGAGGAGCCTGCTCGACTAGTCGAGGCTATGCATATTTGATGCGGACTGCAAAAATTTAAGGCAGTTTCGCAAGAGTGTGAAAGAAAAGTTGCATAAACTATAAATAGGGGTCCTAAGGTTATTCTAGGGTATGGAAAAAGTATTTTAAGGTGTATGCTTCTATACATCCAAGGGGAAGAGGTTATTATATTACTTGTAATCTCATTTTTCTTCATAGTGGAAGTTTACACCCATGGTTTTTTTTAACCCTTGTTGGGGTTTTTCCATGTATATTCTGTCTTATGGTTTGTTGGAATGTTTTGATTCTATTTCTATATTATATTTCTTCTTGTTTATCGTTTGTGGGTGAGACCAGATATTAGATCTCGGTTCATTAGCATTGTTGGCGTGCTACGCAACAACTAGTATCAGAGATATTAGTTTAGTTCAAGTGGGAGCGATGACGGAAGAAGGGAAGACTAGAATTGAGAAGTTCGATAGTTCAAACTTTGCCTTCTAGAAGATGAGATGGAGGATTATTTGTATCAAAGGACCTCTATATTCCTCTAGGAGGAAAAGAGAAGAAATCCGAAAAGATGACAGATGATGAATAGTTTTTATTGGATCGGAAGGCTTTAGGAACGATCTGACTCTCTTTGTCTAAGAGTGTCGCCTTCAATATATCCAAGGTGAAAACCACAAAAGAATTAATGCATGCCCTAGCTACGATGTATGAGAAACTCTCAGTGTCCAATAAGGTTAATCTTATGAAACAGCTATTCAACATGAAGATGTCAGATGGTGGGAGCGTAACTGAACATCTAAATGAGCTCAATACAGTCATGAGCCAATTGTAATCCATTGGCATTGTTTTTGAGGACGAGGTCGGGGCATTATTGATCTTGTCCAGTTTGTCAAACAGTTGGGATGGTTTGGTGATTGCCGTGAGCAATTCTTCAGGGTCGATAAAACTGAAATTTGATTATGTGACAGTTCTAATTCTCAGTGAAAAATATAGAAGAAAGACATCAGGAGTTTCAAGTAATTCAAGGAATGCTTTAAACATTGTAAGAAGAGGAAGATCGCTAAACAAAGGAGGCAATAAACATGGACGTTCTAAGTTGAGGAAGAAGTCTATGAGACCGAAAGATAAAGACGGGTGTTGACATTGCGGGAAGAAGGGGCACATGAAACGTGATTGTAGGGCGCTTAAGAAACAAGAAAAAAATTCTCAAGGCAGGAAAGATTCAGTGAATCTATTTGAGGAGAGCAACACAGAGGTGTTGATCTTATCTCTTGATGCAAGGAATGAGTCTTGGGTCATAGACTCGGGTGCTTCGTTTCATGCCACTTCGTGTAAGGAAGTTCTGCGTGATTATATGTCAAGTGACTTCGTGAGAGTTTACTTGGGTAATGATGAGCTGTGCAGTATTGTTGGAAAGGGAGACATTCATATAAGTCAAAAAGACAGAACGACTTTGAAATTAAAGGATGTCAAACATATACCGAGTTTGAAACGAAACTTGATCTCAATGGGGTAGTTTGCCGACACCGGATATATATGACGACATTCACTAGTGATTCTTAGAAGATCACAAAAGGTGCTTTGGTGATATCTCAAGGTAAGAAGGAACGTACTTGGTACATGACTTTAGAATCATATAGTTCACTCATAGTCGCATTAACTGGAGTGAATGGGCAGTTATAGCATCAGAGGTTGGGACATATGAGTGGCAAATGGATGAAAGTGTTATTGTCAAAAGGGAGGCTACTAGGGCTAAAATCTATTGATTTGGAATTCTGTGAGGGCTGCATGTATGGCAAGTAAAAGAGGGTGAGCTTCAAGAAAACAGGACACACTCCAAAGACACATTTATTGGAGCTTGTACACACCGATGTGTGGGGACCGACACAGGTATCATCGCTTGGTGGTTCACGTTATTTTGTTTCTTTTATTAATGATGCTAGTAAAAAACTATAGGTCTATTTCTTAAAACACAAATATGATGTATTTGATGTATTTAAGAAGTGGAAAGTAATAGTAGAAAACGAGATAGGTAAAATAATAAAATGTCTCAAATCAGATAACGGGGGAGAAAACTATGATAAGAGGTTTGAGGAGTATTGTATAGAAAATGGAATCAAACATTAGAAAATGATTTCAGGGACACCACAGTAGAATAGTGTAGCTGAGCACATTAAAAGGGTCATTCTTCAGTGCGCCAGGAGCATGAGGTTACATGCAGGGTTATCGAAGACATTTTAGGCAGATGCTGTGAATATTGCTGCATATCTCATCAATAGAAATCTCTCAGTACCATTGGATGGTGGGCTAGCAGAAGAAACATGGACTGAGAAAGAAGTGAACCTTGCACATCTCAGAGTGTTCGGTTGCACTTCATATGTTCACATCGATGCAGAGCAAAGAAACAAGTTGGATACGAAGTCCAAGAGGTGCGCGTTTATAGGTTACGGGCAGCATGATTTTGGCTACCATTTTTTAGATACAAAAAATTAAAGACGTAGTCTTCATTGAAAAAGTGATGCATAAGGACAGCGTGCAGCAAAAATAAAATAAGGCCGATGAGAAAGAATTCGTAGAGTTGGAAGAGTTACTAGACACGGGTGTTACAGTGCCACAGGATAAACATGCACGGGAGCATAGTGAAGCAGATTCTTAGACTTCAGTTGTGAGGAGGTTTACTCAGGAGAGGAGACCCACGGTCTGATGCTCACCCTCCTTACATTATCTACTGTTGACAGATAATGGTGAACCAGTGTTTTGAAGAGGCATTACAGTCAGATACATGGGTTAAGTGGGAGTAAGCCACAAATGATGAGATGGACTCTCTTGAGTCTAATCGTACATGGGAGCTAGTCACTCTATCTAATGGTAAGAAAGCTCTTCATAACAAGTGAGTTTATAGACTGAAGGAGGAGCACGGTGGTTCGAAACGATACAAGGCCAGATTGGTTGTGAAAGGATTCTAACAAAAGGCAGGTATCGACTTCATTGAAATATTTTCACCAATGGTGAAAATGTCCATGATTCGCGTGGTCTTGAGTATAGTGGCTACAAAAGACTTACATCTAGAGCAGTTAAATGTTAAGACAACCTTTCTTCATGAGGACCTTGAAGAAGAGATATACATGCATCAGCTGACAGGATACATGGCACCAGGAAAGGAAAACAAGGTGTGTAGACTGAAGAAGAGTCTATATGGCCTGAAGCAGGCCTCGAGGCAGTGGTACAAGAAGTTCGATAGTTTCATATCGGAAAACGATTTTAGGAGATGTCATGCAAACCATTGTTGTTATTTAAAGAAGTTTGATACGTTGTACATCATCCTTCTACTATATGTTGATGATATGCTTGTGACTGGATGAAGCATGAAGGACATCTCAGATCTCAAAAGACAAGTATCTAGAGAATTTGCCATGAAAGATTTAGGAGCTGTAAAAAAATCCTAGGCATGAGGATAAAACGTGATAGGAAAAACAAGAAACTGGTTTTGTCACAGGAAGAGTACATAGCTAAGGTACTTGATCGATTCAGTATGGGGGATGCTAAGCCAGTTAGCACTCCATTAGCCAACCACTTCAAGCTTTCTTAGGAGTAAGGTATAAAGACGCAGGAGGAACGAGACTACATGGCTAAAGTCCCATACGCCTTAGCTATTGGGAGTCTTATATATACTATGGTGAGCATGAGGTCAGACATTACTCAAGCAGTAGGAGTTGTTAGCAGGTTCATGAACAACCCCAGGAAGGAACATTGGAAAGTTGTGAAGTGGATCCTTAGATACCTGGTAGGTACTGTGGATGTAGGCTGTGTTATGGAGGATTAGAAATCAAGCTACAAGGCTACATAAATTCAGATTTGGCAGGAGATATCGACAGTAGAAGAAGCACTACAGGTTATGTCTTTACTCTAGGCAGTGCTGCAGTCAGTTGGGTCTCTCAGTTCTAGAAGATAGTATCTATCAGTATAACGGAAGCAGAATATATTGCAGTTAAAGAAGCGTGCAAGGAAATGGTGTGGATACAAGGTTTCATGGAAGAGTTGGGAAAGAAGCAAGCAGATTGTAAACTATATAGTGACAGTAAGAGTACAATACACTTGGCTAAGAATTCAGCATTTCATTCAAGGACCAAGCATATTGACATTAGATATCACTTTATACGTTTGTTACTAGAAGATGGATCGATTGCTTTAGAGAAGATCCATACAAGTGAGAATTCTACGGATATGCAGACTAAGGCGGTCACATGGGAGAAGCTGAATGTTTGCTTAACTTTGATTGGTCTTCAGGCTTGAAGATGGGGAGGTGGTGTACTTTGGATATAAGACCCATATCATAGCTCGTACCGTTCCATAGGCTTCCGCGGTCCTCCCGGTCGAGTTCTGGCGACCCACGACGCGTAGATAGCAGTTACGCGCGATCCTAAGTTGTATCCTGTGTTCTAGAATCGGCTCGACCCGAGACTTATACCTTAGTGATCGCGCCGTCGCTGCAGTTCCGACGCCACGTATTACGCACTGAGGTGATACCTATGGCAGGAGATGTGAGCCCGCGTTCAGTTCGAGGAAAACGTGCGTGTTGCAAAACCTAACAGAATGTCCCATCAATCACATCAAATGTTAAGTACTCTATTCCATCCCCAAGTACAACCACCCTCCCCTAAGTCAACTCGCTCTCTCTTACAACCCATACCTAGTCAAGTACACCCATCCATCACTCACCATCCCTCTATCCTATCACCTCTCTCTCTCATTTTTTCCTCCCAAGCAACCTACGTCCAAGCTCTCCATGAGAAGAGCTAGTGTGGCCCACCTTCCTACCACCTAATCCCACCCTCCAAGCTTCATCTCGACCGTTGAAATCCATTCCATGAAACTCCAGATCGCATCGGTGGAAGGAGGAGTCCAAGATCAAAGGTGGGTATTCATCATCTCGATCTTTAATGATTTGAGGGCCATATATAGTGGGACCCATCTTTATGTATGCATTGTATAGGGAGGGCCCATAGTGGCGGGGTCCCTCCCCCCCCTCTCTCTCTTTCTCTTTCTCTCTCCCTCTTGTGATGCCGTGTAGCCCACCTTATTCATGTGTTTCATCTAGCCGTCCAGCTAGGACGTTGGATCCCACTTGATGCATGTATTTTATCCAGCCGTCCAGCTAGGACGACGGGCCCCACCGTGATCATGCCTTCCATCCACACTGTCGGACGGTGTTGATTCACCATGATGTATGTGTTTTATCAATGCCACCCCATGTGATGTGGGACCCTCTGTGTGTGGCCCACGTGGTGATCTGGGACACACATGATATATGTGCTTTATCCAGACCATCCATTTGTGCATCCCACGCAGCCCAAAGTTGCTGCTTTGACGCCAGTAAGCTCTGTGGCACCATGATGTATGTGGTTCTCCATCCGTCCATTCATCAGACGTGTGGGATGGGAGCCACCTTGATGCATGTGTTACATCCCAGTCATCCGTCCATTTTTGGACACTAGGCCTCCCTGCTGAAGATGTTAGTAAGTTTCATGGGTCGGACCATGAGGCTGTTTTATATCCAAAATGATCACCCATTTGAGACGTGGGGCCCACCCACATGTGTCACATGTGTGGGGTGGGACCTACCTTGATGTATGAATCATATATCCACACTGTCCATTTTTAGACAGTGCAGAGAGGGCCGACCGTGGTGTATGTCTTATACACACCGTTCATCTATTTTGGGACGTGGGGCCCACCCCACATGTGGGGGTGGGACCCACCTTAATGTAAGTATTTTATATCTTCACCGTCCATACACAAGACAGTGGGACCCATGTAATGTATGTGATTTACATCCAGACTGTCCATCTGGACGGTGGCTAGCAGGCATGGATCCTTTAAATACATATATATATATATATATATATATATATATATATATATATTACACTTATTTGGTGGCCCTTAACCGTGATGTAGTTGCCATCCAATCTGTCCATCCATATGCTAGGACGGTGAGACCCCTGTGATGTATGTTTTAACCCACACCGCCCATTTGTGTGGGCCTAACCGTGATGTATGTGTATTGTACACACTGTCTAGTAGTTGGACAGGTGCGGACAGTGCTGGACAATGTTTGGACAGTGCTGATTTACCTGGACTATGTTTGGACAGTAGTGATCACCATTAGCGAGCCATGTGCCCCATAGAATGATAGTGTACAGTGATACACATGTTACACCTGTAACTATTGAAATGATTTTTAGTGTAATCCAAGCTCTCACTTGAGGCCCTTTGTAGTGGATATAAGGTCCATTGGTGCGGCCCATCCATGAGGCCCATCTTGATGTATTTTGTGACCCATATGAGAGCCCACTTTGATGTATTTCGTGGCCCTTTCGAGAGGCCCACTTTGATATACTTATGGCCCATCTGTGAGGCCCACCTTGACGTATTTTTTGGCCCATCTATGAAGTCCACCTTGATGTCTTATGGCCCATGTGTTGAGGCCCATCGTGATGTATATGCGGCCCATAAGTGAGGCCCATAATGATGCGTATTAGGCCCTTGTGAGGTCAGGGGCCCACGATACGTTTGGCTCTATGTGGGCCACTCCTTGGGAGCAATGTTTGTTAAATGTCCACATTGATGGGCGATTATGGTTAAATGTTTACATTATGACCTTTCCTTAGGCCCTTTGTTAGGCCGATTCCGATTGTCGAGGCCGATTTCAATTGTCGAGGCCGATTCCGATTATCATGGCCGATTATGATTATCAAGGTCGATTTCGATTGTCGAGGTCGATTATCGAGGCCGATTTCGATTGTCGAGGCTAATTTCGATTATCGAGGCCGATTCTAATTGTTGAGGCCGATTTCCATTGTAAAGGTCGATTATTGAGGCCAATTCCGATTATCGAGGCCGATTTCGATTGTCGAGACCGATTCCGATTATCGAGGCCAATTTTGATTGTTGAGGCTCATTTTGATTATCAAGGTCGATTCGGATTATCGAGGCCAATTCCGATTGTCGAGGTTGATTCTGATTATCGAGGCCGATTCTGATTATCAAGGTCGATTTCGATTGCCGAAATCGATTGTCGAGGCTGATTATCAAGCCGATTATCGAGGCCAATTATCAGTGCCGATTATCGGTGCCGATTGTCAATACCGATTATGAGTATGTGACAGCATAGCATCATGCACATGCCCATACGTATCATTTGCATGTTTATTATGAGATGTGTTTGACTATTGCATATGTCATTGGGTAGGTTGTTATGAGACTCCTTGATAAGCGGAGATTGTCTCACATGAGCGCATGGTATGCGCAAGATTGATGCATGATTGGACCGTATGACTCATGCCTCTCGCATTTTGGGATATGACTACTGTACGCCCTAGTGACATCAGGGCCGTAGCCTCCACATGTATATTGTGGATGACCAGATAGGACATCGAAAATTTGTTATTAGCATCGGGCCGCCATAGATGACCCTGTGTGAAAATTCTTAAACCTCCAAGGCCAGGAGATGCCCCAATGTTGAGATCGAGTGGATACATGAGCGCCCGAGTGCTAAATACCAGCAAGCCACGTCTCCCACTGTGTCATGGTTAGTTGGAAAGGGGTGGTGGCCTTACCTGCCCGAGGGTAGTGGGTGTAGCTAGGCTGAGTTTGACCAGCTCGTGTTGGGTCTGCTATCAATGTGTCGGGTAGATATTGGCTGACTACTAGCCAGGCGGATAGTGAGGTCTCTTCCACTTGCATGGCTGGCGTCTAGTGGACAGCGATTGCATGTAGAGTGTACTAGACCTCGGTGATATTCCTAGAGATGTACGGTACTGATATGTAGACTTATTGAGCAGGAGTTGCATACTCATTCATTCATTCATTCACTATCCACTAGGACTGGTGGTGCGCAACTAATTGTTGTGTACCTTAATGATAAGGATTTCGGTTGGGACGCACGGCTAACTTGAGATCAAGAGTCTACTACATTGAGACTGACTATCCAAATTTAGGTATGGGACTAGTTTGGATAGAAGTCTTATGTGATAGACCTCATAGCCTGCGATACTACGTACTATCATCCCAACTTCACTCCAGCTTGGTCATTTCATTCGCACCGCATATTGCATTGCATCCGCAACATTTAACATTATGGGATGCTATGTTTGTGCATTGATATGGCCGTTAGCATTCATGCCTTACATCGCATAGCCTTAGTACGGCTGATGATATTCATGGACTTAACAGTATGTTTTCGCTTACTCTGATATCTTATGATTCATGATCTTGCTAGTATTTCCACATTGTATGATTATGGCGTTGTATTTGTGTATTTGGCACTTATCTTGCGCACACACTTTCACCACCCTCTAAGCTTTCTATAAGCTTATGCACGATAGATGCGTGTAGTGGCGTTAAGTCGCAGCGGCGTTGAGCTTGGAGCGTGCAGCTATCTTTTGGAGCTTTGATCTTCGATATATGTATTTTTCCTTTTAGCATTGTATTCAACTATTTTTATTAATGGATATGTGATGATGATGTTGCCTTTGTGAATTGGGTAAACTTGTGGTTATGCTTATTACGAGTAAAATGTATATTGAAAAATCCTCCTTATAGGATCCCAGGATTGGAATCTGGCATATGAGCGCTGGGAGCCGAGAATGGGGTATTACGAGGTTGTCGGCATCGGATTCGGCGATCGAGAATTTTGTGAGCACAGTTTCTGAGTTTGGGGCGTGACATTGTATGTACAAGACGAATGATTATGGTGATGTGTCTCTAAGTGGGAGATTGTTGAGATGTGAAGCCACATCTGGGCAGCACCACTCGACCAGTTGAGTAGGCTCTCGAGCGGTCGAGTGGTCCACTCGACTGGTCAAGGGCTAGCTCTACTCAAAGTCCAGCGTGCTATGATTTTTTAGGTCCGTGGTGCTCGACTGGTTGAGGCCCTTGCTCAACCAGTCGAGGGTCCACTCGGCCAGTCGAGGAGCCTGTTCGACTAGTCGAGGCTACAAAGATTCTTGCGGAGATTTGGTACAGACTGCAAAAATTTGAGGCGGTTTCGCAAGGGTGCGAAAGGGAAGTTGCCTAAACTATAAATAGGGGTCTCAGGGTTATTATAGGGTTTGGAAAAGGTATTTTAAGGTGTATGCAAAAGTTTTTTTTTTGTATACATTTAAAGGGAAGAGATTAGTATATTGCTTGTAATCTTGTTTTTCTTCATAGTGGAAGCTTGCACCCGTAGTTTTTTTGCCCTTGTTGTAGTTTGTTGGAATGTTTTGATTCTATTTTTATATTATATTTCTTCTTGTTTATCATTTATGGGTGAGACCGGAGATTGGTTCTCGGTTCACTAGCATTGTTGGCGTGCAGTGCAACACCTCATGCATGAAAGGTTTTCTTCCTCCTCTTTTCTCCACTCATATGCTACACTAGTGGAAGAAGGCATTGATCTCTTCCTCACCTATCTCTGTCATGCACCTGTTGTGCCAGTATCTAATTTCATATCTTCATACTCTGGCAGAGAGTGATGGTTGACAGAATGTACTTCAGAGTGGGCCCACTGTAGGGAGGTTCTCATCCAAAACTCAAATTTGTTGAGCCATCCTAGCCTCTTATTAGTGGCACATCTTTGTTGAACAGGCCCCCACCGAGTACCAACATCCATACCTACATGGGTTGAGAAGGCTAACATGAAATCAACTTGTACAGAGGGGCTATGGTGATTCACGTGAGGAGAGAGTGCTGACGTGAAATGGGGCACCTGCCAAAATGGAACACATGTGCGAGTCTACGCCAAACATCATGCCCGATCGTGAATACGCCTGGCTGGCCATAAAACATTCCCGTCGCCCATACTGGTATGGAAAATGTGGAAGTTGCTGAGAAAATAACTAACGGTATATATTCAACATTCACAAGCGGTCCCCTGATGAGTAGACTAGCCTGGTTTTAGGGATATGACACATTCATTTTGATCTCCACCTAGTACATGGCCTTGATCTGTTGCACAAAAGTCCCTCAATCTCTACAGTAAAAAACATTTCCCTCACTAATAACATTCACCAAATTCCCTCCAATTTTATTCAGAACTGGGCATTAATGCGTATACATTTTATTGAATAAATCGTTACATAGATGAACCAAAAACCTAGTAATCAAAAGTGTAGATTGATGGACATTCACGTAAGCTCTCCCAGTAATGCAGATCATGACCGTTGATACGTAAAGGGAGTTATGATGTTGAGAGGGAATGCGCATGGAGGCTGGTGGTGAGTCCATGGACTCCAGGAGATCCAATGTGGACAGGTCCCGCGAAGTTCTTGGCTTTGATAGGGCATTTTCCACCTTTCTTGGGGACATAGGTGCAGTCGGAAGGTTCGGAAGGCGGAGTGGGACTTCTTTGGAGGGACTGGAAGGTGAGACTATTTCTCAGCGACGGCCTCAGTCCTTCCCATGGTCTAGTTGCTTGAACAGATTGAGAATTCAGAATCAAGAAGATAATGAAGAAGAATACTATGGTTGTTCTTGTGAAGATATTTCTTGGGTAAGAGCCCATATTTGAGACTGAGAGGACAAAAAAGGAGATTTCTTATGTTGGTATTTTCAGAAAGAGATGGGATGGAAGGAAGAGGTGCTTTAATGCAGGGTTTTGAGGTTTTTGGGAGGGAAGGAGGTGCTGGTTTTTATCGTTGTTGAAGGTGTTGAGAATGAAAGAGGTGTTATATATAGACGTGGAAAGGGTTATGATCATCAGAACGTTATCAGTGTCTTGGTATTCGAGTTTATGCATGTAGGGCCAGGCTTCTGAGGTAAAGACCGTCTCAGGGAAGGAAAGCACATTGGATGCAGGATATATTGGAGAATGGTCAAAGAAAAACAAGGGGTAACCAAAAAAAAAAAAAAGAAGTGAAAATTCGAGATCTCATACATCTGTAGTGGGCCCATCACACCAACGGTCCAGATCATAGAAACCTTCTCCCAACCTACAAAAAATAGCTGCTCCGGATGCGTTATGATGCCTGAGGAACTTACAATTCCTGCATGCCGTCTTGTGTCGTCCGTTGGTTTTTTGTTGTGGTTTTTTTATTTTTACTTTATTTTTGGTTAATTTTTTATTTTTTTTTTCGGGTTTGAAGGTCAGTTTGACTGCATCAGAATGGTTGACCAGAAACGGAGAATTTGACAAACGGAAAACGCGGGACAATAAGTATTCTAATGCCCTGACGCGTCAGAACATGAATAAATTAATAAATCCATGATTCAGCTATTACCACCGTAGATTTGAAGGATCCCACAATGGATGTAAGACAACAATCCTGACCTTTGATCTTTTGAATCAGGATTTTTTTGTTTTGCGAATTTCTCAAATCAGACAGTTGGGACAATTTATTTAACAGTCTGGATCTGCTGACTATGGGCTCCACTTCCTACGTAATGGACGCTTCAGGACACGAAATAACGTTAATGCATCAGGACCTTATTATCTATCGCGAGATAGAGATCCGAACTAAAGAAGGCGCTAGCACGTCGTGTAGGTTAAGGACCCGACCGGAGCTCTCTCTCACGTGCATCTCACGCATCGACCGTGGAAAGACGACCAGGATACTGTGGCGTAGGGCGGGAATAACCGGAATATTGTGGAGCCGTTTCTTTGTGTAACACGTGGAATTAACTTAATTTAAAGTTTCGGACCGTACATCTAGTTAACTCTATTTTGGATGGCAGACGGCCATAAATACGGATGGATTAGATGATCCTAGCCGTGTGATTGGTAGCCCAAAAAGTGACGGTAATAATTGAAAATTGTTAACGACCAAATATGAAATATTGAAAATTGAAGAAAGGCGATGCATGCATGCTCTCTCTTTCGTCGAGACGCATCCAAGGACGAGGAAAGGGCGGTGGCCAACAAAGCTTGCCGGCATTAAGGCAACCGTTGGAGGGGACATAATGTGTACTGTCTCGTTTCCTCTGGTGGGGAATTTGCAGGGATCTAAAATCATGGTGTAACGATCTAGTCGATGTGCCATCCCTGTACAATGGTATTAAGGATCTACTGTATGATACTTTGACTGCCGCGCATAGATTACTTATATTTTTCTTCTATCTGGGTGTTCCAACCATCATATATATGAGCCACCACAGGTTTTGGGTGACTGTCCATTGATTATGGACTCAGACTCAGTAGCCAGTACGGACGGTACTGGTCAGTGCGGTGGGCCCAACAATAGTGTAATTGTTTTATCATTGACGTCCATCCATTTTGCCAATCATTTTAGAGCCTTTTCCCAAAAAATGAGGTAGATAAAAATCTCAGGTGCGGATCTTACAAAGTAAACAGATAAAACCTCCCTAGGCGTATAAAAGTTTTTATTTCTATTTTCTCTTCATTAGACCATAGTAGCACGGTGTTGATGCCATGCATAGATATTGAGATAATATTTTTATTTATGTTGAAGATTGTAGAAATATTATCCTCACTCTTAGAAGAGATAACCAAGCCAAGACTTCTAAACTAGTCGGAGGAGCAGTCTCCAAACTAGATTTCATTAAAAAATTTGAAGAGACGGGGAAGATTAAGCATTAATTGAAAATGGATAAGAAATAAGAAGTTGCAACTATTGTTATAGAAGTTAAAGAGGATTATGCCGAATAAACTTTTCGAAGAATTTCCCTCTATATGGGACATTGCTCTTACTCAAGTGAAGTTTGCCTTCGACAATATGAAGAATCAATGTTTCGAAAAGAGCTCTATTCGAAATTGTGTATGGTCATGTTTCCAAATATACCCTTGATTTGATTTATTTGTTCAAGTTCTCGGTTATGAGTGTTGCAGTAAAAAATATTGTTTATTGGATCGTAATAGTGCATGCCAATATTCAGAAAAAGTTACAAAGGTTTAATGCCAAAGAAGAGACTAATAAGTATCAATACTAGAATGTGCTTGAAGTGAGTGATAATGTACCAGTTCACCCGGGGTTTCCGATTGGAACAAAAAAAGAATAAGAAAATCGGTACCTATGTCATTAATATTCCCACAAGCATAGAGATCTTATAGACTTTCGTTATGGCAAACTAATATGAGTACCATGATTGTTGAGTCTGTTAAATAACTCGAGGACGAGTTCCTTTCAAGCGAAGGTACTAATGTAGGACATAGCACAGAGATATTCCTAGTATGGCTGGACCAAAAAAAGGCTAAATTGAAGCGCTCGTATTCCATAAAATCCGAGTCCAATAGTCCTATGTAGTGCATGGCATAATTGGGCCATAGGCATGTCCAATTTGAAGAAATTCAATTCGGATATAGAGAAAAGAACTATAAATATAATCCAAGCATAGTTACGGGATGCATGGTCTATCAATCTTCACCGCAATGGGATGTCCATCCATTTCATGAGAGAGGGCACAATTTCTATTCAAAATTCGAGATTTTACGAAAAATTTACTGTTTTTAGTAATTTTAAATTTGAGATTTTATTTATTTATTTTTGGAGTTTTTCCTAAAATATCCCCCCCCGACACACAAAAAAAAAAAAAAAAAAAAAAAAAAAGCCTTTTATCAGGATTGGAATTTTTGCTATTTTACTTTTTAAATTTATTTATTTATTTATTTATTTTTAAGTTTTCTATTTTGGATCATTTTAATTTATTTTTTCTCTATTAGTGGTGTAATTGAGAAATTTGACATTGTTTAATAAAATATTTGAATTTTTTTTCTCTTATTAATTTTTGTTATTTCAAGAATTATATCCTCGATTCAAGGTTTTGCCTAGTTCACAAGATGACAGTATTTTTTAGTTATCGCTTCAACTTCTTTCCTGTGTCATGTTATGGCCTCATGCCCTGATTAAATTAATGATCCAAAATGGATGAACGGCACAGATGAAACACATACATCATACTGAGGTTATAGAGCTTTCCGAGCACCAACCTTTGCCAAGATCTGACACTGGAGGGGTTACTACCGAATCCAAATGTTGCTTTTATGTGATCAAGCCTATGCATCAAGTGAACCCATCCATCCATTCACGGGACATGTGGAGCACGTGTACATGAAATCCGGACTGTATAAATAGTAAGCCCCCATTGTTTACAGGGGCAGACCACAAATTAGAATAATATGATAACACTGATTAGACGATCCTCAGTTACCCATCAGGGGAAACGTATTGGCTACTCCCCCTGCCATCAGCCCGGTGGCTACTGGTCAGTGCTCTGTGGGCCCCACCATGATGTATATGTTTTATCCATTCTGTTCATCCATTTTTACAGCTCATTTTAGGGTTTAATACCAAAAATGAGAGGGATATAAATCTCAGGTGAACCACACCACAGGAAAACAATAGTGATTGGATATCCACCATTAAAATCCTCCTAAGTCCCACTGTACTGTTTATTTGACATCCAACCTATTTATTGGGTCATATAGACCCGGATGAAGAGAAAAAACAAATATCAGCTTGATCCAAAACTCTTATGACCACTAAAAAGTTTTTAATGGTCTATGTTCACTCAACGCTGTTTCTTGTAATGTGGTAAACATGAGATTGAGATATAACTCATTTTTTGCCTCATACCATAAAATGATCTGTAAAAATAGATGGACGGCATGGATGATACACATACATCATGGTGGCCCCACAGAGCACCGACCACCAGCCATTGGCTGGTGGCAGGGGAGTAGCCAATCCGTTTTCATCTGGTCATGCGCAGATGTACCGCAAACTTCCCATCTCAGCACATGTGCTTCAATGCGCAGACCGTGTGGGAAGCAGATTGCGTGGTTGGCCACACACCAAGGACCTCCGTGTGTGTTGACGTCACCAATTTCTGTGGGCCCACCATGATGTATGTGTTATATCCGCACCTTCCATCCATTTGGCTAGATCGTTTTAGATGTTAAGTCCATAAATGAAACAGATCCAAAGCTCAAGTGAACCACACTGTAGAAAGCAGTAGGGATTGAGCGTATACCATTGAAAACATTTTGGGATTTACGGAAGTTTTGGATTAATCTGATGTTTGTTTTTTCCATTCATCCAGGTCCATGTGACCTTATGGACAGTTTAGATGGCAAATAAACACCATGGTGGGCCATAAGAAGGTTTCAACGGTGGGAATCATTGTTCCCATTGCTTTCTGTGATGTGGTCCACTTGAGCTTTGTATCTATTTCATTTTTGGGCTGTCACTAAAACGATCTCGCAAAATAGACAGACTGTGAATATAACACATGCATCGTGGTCGGGCCCACAAAAACTTAGTGACGTCAGCACACCACCGAGATTGGTGGTTTGGCACACCCTGCGCAATCCGCTTCCGACCGTATGGGGCTCGCAAACCTCTACTTGTGTGTCACACTTTCAAATACCGGCATAGAAATACAAGCTTTACTCGTTTTGGTCCACAGTCAAAACTATTGACCTGACTCGACTCGACTGGGTTATCATTGAAACCCTACCGAGTCACGGTCAAGCAATCTCCGAGTCCAACAACACGCTCCTGCACAGGAGGAAATAGCTCAAGTCTCTCTCTCTCTCTCTCTCTCTCTCTCTCTCTCTCTCTCTCTCTCTCTCTCTCTCTCTCTCTCTCTCTCTCTCTCTCTCTCTCAATAACGACTTTCCTACCTCTCATGGCTTCAAGGCCATTAGATGGAGAGTGGGGATCAAAGAATGGAATCGTCATGTTACAGTCCCTCCAGCATGGCCCCGTGGCACCTTCCGGACCTTCAAGCTGCACCAATGGACCAGCAAACAGTGGTAGCTGCCCACTCATGGAAAAGAACATCGTGGGCCATGTCCATACAACATCAAGTGGTCCACATTATACTGTTGTCTAGTTTGGTACCGATGCCGTTGATAATGAAACTCATGGCCATGATCAAGTTTCTTCATCTTCTCTGTTGGTTGATCTTGGTGCAAGTATTTAATATCAGCAGCATATAGATGTCACTACAAGAAATGTGGGAGATGCCGAATAATTGCTAAGCTTGTCGTTTTTATGATAATTCATTTCTTGTAATTGTAACATTCAAATTTATCTAGGTCAAAACCGCGTTTCTCTTTTTAAGTGCTGGTAAATCTTCTATTCATCCCAAATAATCCCAATTGCAGGGCAACGCAAACATTTTCAACGGCAAGTATGGTGTACTGTGGAGAGATAGCTCTACCACATTATGCTTCTTCGGGTTCTATACGATATGCTCTTTGAGGTCGTGGTAGGAGTGTCTGTTGTTAATTGCGGACCATTCATCTTGTGTCCCCACTACAAGAAAGTGGACCTTTACCGGCGGTCAAAACCGCCGGTAAATATCCCAAAAATCGCCGGCAAAGTTTTTCGGGTAAAGGGTTTTTACCGATGGCTATAGAGTTTCCTGACGGTTTTTCTTACCGCCGCTATAGGGGGAACTAAACTGGCGGTGGGCACCCTTTGCCGACAATCAGCAAATGGTTTTCTAACCGTCCAATATTGTTCTTATACAGGGGTAGCCCAGCTGATGGGTTGATCCACTTGATTGTTGTGGCAGATAATTTATATTAATTGCGGGACCCACTTTATTTACCAGTTTGATGCCCTACAAGCGTGTCACGACGGCACGTGTCTTTACAAATGTATATATTCTATATGCATTCACAAGTCAAACCACACCCTATCTCTCCCACTTGCTACTACTGAAACAGAACCTTCACTGTAGTAAATACGTCGTACTTAAACTCATCTACATGGAAATGACGACGTGGAATGATCTTGACGTATATATAGAATACCAAACAGCGATGATGGGCCCCACCCAAAACACCCAGTGTCCATCCCAGGTGGCCGCCTCTAACAAGTGCTTGGCCCTACACACCGAAGCAGGGTTCAACCTAGCGCCTGAGTACCCTTTCTTCGCCCTCTTTACTTTTTTGTTACTACAAAGTGGGAAAAACAAAAGTTGTAGGATCCACATGTTATTTGTCCCATATCTAACCCGTCCAACCAATGTACATTAACATTACTATTAGACAAATCGGAAAAATTGAAATTTCAGGTATTTGGGTCCAACCTTGATAGGTCCATTGTTCGTTCTGAAACTGATTTCAGCCAAATGGGGAACCCACTGATGAGGAATAAAGGATCGAAATTCAAAATACTTGCATTTGAAAAAATATAAAAATAAAACCGTCCTTTTTTCTTTTTCTTATTATATTTTCTTAATTTCTCGACCAAAAATTCCATTCTGCACAAACATATGGGCAGATCTCCGAGATGAACATAGAAGCTAGCCTACTTCACCACTTGATGAATCGAACTGTCGATCGTATTGGCCCTCAAAATTATACTACAAAACAAGAAAAACCCGAAATATTTCCAAATCAAGAATTTCAAAAACCAAAAAATAAAAATAAAAAGATATGTCTGGATAACATCCAAGCCTCCATCTTTGGCCTTCTGAATAAGGCCAGGCCACATCTAAAAACCCCACAAAAATCAGAGAGAGAAATTATGGAAATGCAGAGAAGTGAAGAATCTAACGACACCCACCAACCACATTTTGAGAAAGAAAAAAAAAAAACCTGGAGTTTTTACCTCAGGAACACTTCTCGGGTAGTGGATGGAACTGAAATGAGAATCCTCCTCTGCCCATTTACGATTATAGCCTTATGGTCATATGTCACAGAGCTTGTGGCTAAGGGCGAAAGATAAATAACAGAAGGTGGTGCTCAAGAACAACAACAATCTTTATTAAGAGATAATCGAGGAGGAAATAATTCCAAAATAGAGCATCATGGATAGCACCTTCATTAACAGTAACATCTGCAGCAGATCCATTTCAGTTTTGTGGTTTTTAATGGTGTAAATAATATACAAATTTTATGGCATGGGCCAAAAGATGAACTATATACAAATTTCATGTGGACCACAACATACAAAACAATGTAACATGGCCATAAAGATATCTGCACAAAGAAAGCTTCAAATTGATAAAATTAGATCAATTTTATCAATTTTTTGAAACCTAAAACCTTCCTAAGATAATCTCTTAAACGTTCCTTTGAAAGAAGATTCCCCAATTTTTTGTCCTTATTAACTCATCATATACATGTTTTGATTCATTTCTCCATACGCATTTACCTTATTACAAGAGGAAAGGAACTAATATAATTCCAGTCTTGGATATGCAAATGACATTAGGAAATGAATTACTTAAACAGCATACAGATAGCCACAATAACAACTTTGGTCTCCTTCATGGAGAAGGATCAAATTATGAATTAAAACCAACATCTTCTCAATTTTGAACTCTTAAAAACTATGCAAAATCTGGCATCATCTAAAGACCAAATAAATATCCGGCAATTCATAGTAGCAATAATTGCAACAAATGGGTGAGAATAAAATTCAAGAATCTAAACTAAGAACCCGCGAACTAGCATTGATAGATAATTTCTTCATGGTGCTTCATTGGAAGCTCAATAACCTGAAAACAATGAGACGCTTAACTGGATCCATCAATACAAATTAATTACCTAAAACACATTGATCGTGAACTCAGTGCTTTGTGAAGAATTACCAAATCAAAAGAAGAAAAGCAGATATATATCACTGGGATATGCTCTCCAACTGCAAAAATAAACTAAGGGCATGTTTGTTTTTCCAATTACCCCAGTAATGTGAATTTGAATCTGAAAAAAAGGTGCTTTTCCTTTAATACAAAATAATTCCACTCCCTTTAATCTCTTCATCTACCATTGACCTTTTCCTTTCCACAAAATCTGAACTAGTGGTCACATGTAATTATCTCACCCATATCCTCATCATCAAAGCCTTATCCCAACTAATTGGGAATATGTGATTACCACAGGACAATAAAACATAGAGGTGAATGCTTCACAACATAAATCTCTGTAGATTAGTCAAGTAAAACTATTAAATAATTCAAGAACATAGCAATGGAATCCCACTACAAATATGTAAAGAGATGTATTTTTAGGATTCTCAGAAATTCCTCACAGAGCTCTTATGAGTACCTGTATATACAAAAAAGGCAATATATAATCATTTAGGCATGAGCCGAAAATTGTCAGAAACCAAGAGCTCTTATGAGATTTTTGCAGCTGATGTCTTTTAGCATTTTTTATTGTGGTTTCTGGCATCACATGAGCTACTTTCTAAAAGTAAAGTGGAGAAAATTATGGGTCCGCTAATCAAGTAAGCTATTATCGCACCATCAGTAAATTGATGCGTGTGCGTGTGTTACATATGTGTGTATATGGAAAATAAAAATAGCATAGCTTCTCTAATCAATTATTTTTGTCTTCGAAATAACAAAGAGAGAGAGAGAGAGAGAGAGAGAGAGAGAGAGAGAGAGAGAGAGAGAGAGAGAGAGAGAGATTTAAGGTCTAAGTCGAAAATAGACAAAAAAACTAAACAAAAATATAACTTTTTTCTAGAGTAATACTATGACCATTGATTTTGAGAAGTGGGGTCCATGTAGATAATCCAAACTGCTGATCTAATGGACCAATAGTGGATAGGACTGGACCAAACTCACTTTTTGCTATTTTAGGGAAAAATAAACTAGGTTACCTTTAAAACATCCATTGTCAATCCTTATAGATGCCTAAAACTCAATGACGTGATTTACTTCAAAAAAGAAAAATAAAAAATGGGCATGACATCTTACAGTTGACAAATTTCTGCCTGGTTTCACCATTAGCAGCAATACTCTGCCACATAGAAACTACTGAATCATCGAAGACCAAGACGAAGACCAAGAACAGGCAGTTGAACAAATTTTAAAAAAAAAACAAATCAAAGGAGTTCTACCTGGAAAAGGGTGAGAACATTGGCAACACGTTTGGAAGCTCTTATGTTAAGAGTCCCGTCTACCATCTTTCTATAGAATTCCACCACCTCCTGTTCCGAGATACTAAAGACCTTTGCTTAAGAAAAATTCATGCTGCACACAAATACATAATGAAAATGACAAGCAAAAGATACACAGAACTCTGCATCAAGATGGTCATTGTAACATAGGAATTGAACAACAAGAATCCAACCCGTAGTAGTTGTCTGGATCTTCTTCCCTTCTCTGCCACCAAGAAAAACCCAAATTGAGAGAACCCCGATCACTAAAATCCTATTCACTAAAAACCCAAATGGCATCTTTTTTCTATCAGGTGACGTAAATCATTCATATGGTGATCTTTATCATAGGATGGACCCGACCAAAATCAATCCCCCTAGACATGGAGCTTGCAAATGAGTGGTTGAGAAAAGATACAACCATTGAGTCATACTAAATGGGAAAGTTTCACCAATATCATGTTTTGATTATCCGAGAGGAGATTTCGAGGCATGGCACATTTGTAATGTGGCCCACCATATGGATGGTTTGTATTACCAAAAGGCTAAATAATAAAAACTCAAGTCATGAAATCCAACTGCAAATATTGAAAAAGGAAATAGTAAAACCCCAATCATTCAAATGAAGAAAATAGGAACCAGAAAAATACTCCCAAATCAATAGAGCCCAAGATTTCTAATTCAGAAGAATGAAATCATCCAAAAAAAAAAAAAAAAAAAGCTGACTCAAATCAAGTAAATATCTAAAAACCTAGAAAACCCTAAAACCACATCCATTAGAAGAAGAAATAAGATCATTCTAGACTAGATAACTAAAATTTGAAAACAGAGAAACCCAAATTAGACAACCTCTAAACTCCTAGAAAACCTCATCCATTTAGGTTTTGTTTGGTGGAAAATTGGATCCAATACCACAGTCGTATGTGTTTGTAGTCAAACCAGAATGCGTAATATTTACGACATCGGTAAAATCCCATTCCACCAAACGCGCCCCAAACACCCAAACAGTCTTGTTAGGGAGATCTCACTGCACTAGGCTAAACTCAACTGCCAACCATTGAAAATTAGTAAAACCCAGATTTACAAAAAATAAAAATTAAAAAAAAATCAAAATACAAAAAACCCCAAATCAAGAAGAAATATAAAAATGAGGAAAACCCAAGAAAAGGGATCATGCTAGATAATTAGAACTCATTGTGTGTGTGTGTGTGTGTGTGTGTGTGTGTGTGTGTGTGTGTGACATACAAACATCACAATCATCTTCCAGAATGTGTGTGCAAAAGCCCAGATTTAGAGACGACCACCAAAACTCCGCAATAACCCTAAACATGGGCATATGGAATATAATTCACAAAATATCTCAATGGAGGATATGTGCAAACACAATGTCAAAGACTCAATCCAAGAAAGCTCATAAAACTCAATCTAAACACTTCTTGCTAGTGAAAGCATCACCTCACAGGCAACAATCAAATGCCACTGTTGAAAATCAACCAAACCTAGGTCATAAAAACTCAAAACAAAACAACCCAATCAATAGAACCCAAATCCGAAGATACCCAAGAAACAGAATCGGGCCCAAATCGTTAGAATTCACACACACACACACACACACACACACACAAACATCCATGATAACTTTCAGAATCGACGTGATAAATACACGATTTGGGGACCGCCAAACACTCCCAAAAATGGGAATATGGAATCCAAAACATGAAATATCCCAATATATGCGTCCAAACGCTGCATAAAAGAACCCAATCCAAAAATACCGAAATCAATAAAAACCGAAAAAAAAAAAACCAAGAATCGCCAAAGAAAAAAAGGGATAAAAAAAGAAGAAGAAATCGACCTCGAGTAGGAAATTGCTGAGGCATCGAAGCGCATTTTCTCTCAAATCTTCATTTCGGAACTCGAGGATTATTTCCGGAATCGCCATCGGCCGCTTCATCCATCTGACCTTGTGCTTCTTCCCTCCCTTCTTCCTCTACTTTGCTTCCGAAAACTCTAGAATGATAGAGAGAGAGAAGAGAGAGAGAAGCAAAATAAAAGAAAGCCCATCAAAGTATAGAAAGAGAGAGATAGATAGGGAGAGTGAGAGTGAGAGGAGAGCGAGCGGAGAGCGAGAGTGAGAGGGAGAGGCAGAGGCAGAGGGAGAGGGAGAGCGTTCGAGGGGGAGAGGGAGAGGCAGAGAGAGGGAGGGAGAGCACGAGAGAGAGGGAGAGGAAGAAGGAGAACACGAGAGAGAGGAGCTCTCTAGATCGCATGACGGAGAGAGAGAGAGAGAGGGACGGAGAGCGACAGGGATGGAGAGCGAGAGAGATGGAGGGTCGGTGAGCGACAGGGATGGAGAGCGAGAGAGATGGAGGGTCAGCGCTCGAATAGATTAGGGTTCTCATTTTATTTTATTTTTTTGCTTTTATAGGGTGTACCCATTGCCCGCAGCCGGTAAAACTGGCCGCGGGTAAAGGGTTGGGCCATCGGTCGGCTTAAGTCCCTTTTGTTGTAGTGGATCCTCGTCATGGATAGCTTATGTTTCGAAAGTTATACTTATTGGACGTTCACATCCATTACTTTTTTATCACCTTAAGTAGTTAAGGTTGACCATTAAACATTTTTACAGATGGAAGGGATCGTTCTATCTATGTGCATCTTGAATTATTTGCCATCAATGGCCAACTACATGGACAGACCCAATTAAAAAATGAGTCACATCGAATTGTCAAGGCCGAGAGGCCCCACCGTGATTTATGAATTTATCAACACCATCCATCCATTTTACATATCATTTTATGATAAAATTCAAAAAATTAAGCATATACAAGGCTCAAGTAGACCGCAACACAGGAATCAGTGGTGATAATGACACCCACCCCTCTTTGGCCCACTATGATGTTTATTTTCCACCTAACCTATTCATAAGACCCGGACGAAGGCAAAACACAAATATCAGCTTGATCCAAAACTTCTGCAGCTCCCAAGAATTTTTCAATGGTGTGCGTTTAACTCCCATTATGGGGTCTACTTGTTCTGTGGATCTCCTCATTTGGGGACTTATAACCTAAACTAATATAGAAAAATGGATGGACTGTGTTGATAAACCTATACATCACGGTGGGACCCTCAGCCTATTGGCCTGTTCCGGGCTCAGGACATGCGGGGTAGTATCCAATCCGCATTTGTCATGTAATTGCTTTTTCCAATTTTTTAGAGATGTTGCAGTATTTTATTGGTCCATTCCCACCACGGTTCAAAAACTTGTGATTCCACTTGGAACTAAGGACGAGTCAACTTGACTCGGCTAAGCTCTAGGCCGAGTCATCTTGTAAACTCGGTTTGTATCTTACCCGTGCCTGACTCACCGTTGATTTTCCCTTGACTCCCGGTTTGAACTAGACTTCTGCCTTGCCCTTATTCATGACTCGTCTTCGACTCAGTGATTTTGTCACCAACGTCTCACGTTGATTTTTTTTTTTAAATTTTTTTTAAAATAAAAAAGAGTGGAGAGTGACGTTCAAACCGAAGATCGCTTCGGGTAACAAGTGTTGGGATGCCTTGCAGAAACCTTAGGATCTAGCCTCCCGAAACAAACCAGAATTATGGATAATAAAGCAATAAAATAAATCAAAGCATCAATCACACACTACACAAGAGATTTTTACGTGGAAAATCCTCAAAGAGGTAAAAACCACGGGACCTCGTCCAAATCAACAATCCACTATGAAGTAGAACGTTACAATCTTTTTCACTCATGCAGGAGTGAATAAACAATAAGAGAAATAAAGAAAACGGAGAGATCTAACCGATTACGAGGACATGAAGCGCTGAGATATAGATTGCACAGTAGAAAACCTCCACGAGCAGAACCTCCCTTCTATAAGCTTCCTCTCTCTCTTTCTTCCTCTCTCTCACCTTTGATAGCCCTAAACCCTTTAGAAAATCCCTTGTAAAGCTTTAGGAAACCCTCTTGCTGTCCCTAGAAAAATCCTAGGCAACCCCTTTTATAGTTTAGGAAACTCCTTTCCGCATCCATGTTGCGAAAGGACTCAAATCCGCAGTTTCGTGCAAAAACGCGGAACAAACTGCGTAACCTTCGACTAGTCGAACCTAGTCTTCGACTAGTCGTAGGACCCCTTTGACTAGTCGAAACATCCCTTCGACCAGTCGTAGCTACAGTAAAAAATAGCAAAAATACTCGCTGGACTTTGAGTCGAAGTCATGACTCGAACATTCAACTGGTCGACCACCAGCCTTCGACCGGTCGAGTAGGGCTCACGATCGGTCGAAGATGGGTAAAAAAAACCCATCAAATCTCTTCCTTTTTAACCCAGGAGGGATCCACCTTCTTCAAGCCAGCCAGGTTTTTACAAACCTCAAACTTGCCCTTGAGCAAAGCCTTGGTCATCATGTCTGACCCATTATCGTCCGTGTGGATTTTCTTAAGCTGTAACACCTTCTGTTCCAAAGTATCCCTGATCCAGTGATACCGTATCTTAATGTGTTTTGACTTGGAATGCTAACTTGGATTCTTGCTCAAGTGTATAGCACTCTGACTATCGCAATAGACCACGTGCTCCTACTTTAGGCTAAGTTTCTGTAGGAACCTTTTCATCCAAAGCATCTCTTTACATGCTTCTGTGACTGTAATGTATTCGGCCTCTATCGTCGACAATGCTACGACCTTCTGTAGCTTGCTCTGCCAAGAAACCGCTCCCCCTGCAAACGTGAATATGAACCCCAATGTAGACTTCCTGGAATCTATGTCACCTGCCATATCTGCATCTGTGTAACCCTCTAACATAGGTTTTCTGTCACGATAGCATAGGCTCAACCTGGATGAGCCTCTTAGATACCGTAGTATCCATTTCACCGATGCCCAATGCTCTTTGCCAGGATTGGCAAGGTACCAACTGACTACACCAACCACATATGCTATGTCTGGGCGTGTACACACCATAGTATATATCAAACTTCCTACAGCTGACACGTACGGTATTTTCTACATCTCTTCCACCTTTGCCTTTATCTTGGGACACTGCCTGTCGCTCAATCTGAAGTGACCATCCAGTGGAGTACTGACCGGCTTCGCTGCATTTATATTGAACCACTCTAGGACTTTCTCAATATACCGCTCTTGTGACAGCCAAAGCTTCATGCTGCTTCTGTCACGGGTTATCTCCATTCCTAGGATCTGTCTAGCTGGGCCCAAGTCTTTCATCGCAAAAGACTTGCCAACTCCTGTTTCAGCCTGTCAATCTTCTTGATGTCTTTTCCTATGATGAGCATGTCATCAACATATAAGAGTAGAACTAAGAAATCACCATCTGAGAACTTGCGCGTGAACACACAGTGGTCTGACTCCGTTCTGTCATACCCATGTTTCAACATAAACGAGTCGAACTTCTTGTACCATTGCCGTGGAGCTTGTTTCAGCCCATACAAGCTCTTCCTCAGCCTACACACCATATACTTCTTGCCCTTAACTTCGAATCCCTCTGGTTGGTGCATGTAGATCTCTTCTTCCAGGTCACCATGGAGAAAGGTAGTTTTAACATCTAATTGTTCTATCTCCAGATCCATGCTAGCCGCCAACCCAAGCAACATCTGTATGGATGTCATCTTCACCACTAGTAAGAATATCTCCTTGAAGTCTATGCATTTCCTCTGACCAAACCCTTTCACCACAAGTTTAGCCTTGAACCTTGTCCGTGAATTCTTCCGCTTAATCTTCTTTCTGAACACCTACTTGTTGCTCAAAGCTTTCTTGCCCTTAGGCAATTTCACCATATCATAGGTGTGGTTTTTATGTAAGGATTTCATCTCCTCTTGCATAGCTTTCAACCACTCCCCCTTATGCTCGTCGGCTAGGGCCTCAGAATAATCTTCTGGCTCTCCCCCATCAGTCAGTATAATGTACTCATGTGGCGAGTACCTCTTGGACTGTTGTCTATCCCTAAATGACCTCCTCACCTGTGGCTCAACAGGTGGATCAAGTGAGGGCTGCTCTCCTGGTCCATCTTCTGAAGGAACTCCCTCGTCCTCTCTGCACCTTGCTGTACTCCCTCGTCATCAAGCACCACGGGAGGAGTAATCAGATCCATGTCCTCTAGCTCACCCGAACTAGGCTGATTCTTCTCTGGCTTACCAATGTCTTCTATACACTGATCTTCAAAGAAAACCACATCTCTGCTCCTAACGAGCTTCTTCTCGGTCGGATCCCATAACCTGTAACCGAATTTTTCATCATCGTACCCTAAGAACACACACTGCCTGATCTTCATATCGAGCTTGGACCTCTCGTCCTTGGTACGTGAACGAATGCCCTGCATCCAAATACCCTGATATGACTATACGATGGATCATGTCCAATCCATACCTTCTCAGGCACTTCTCCATTTAATGGAGCTGATGGAGACCTGTTTATCAAATACACTGCCGTGTGCATTGCTTCTCCCCAGAACTTCTTGGGTTACTTCGCATGGGATAACATGCATCTGATTCTCTCAACAATGGTGTGATTCATTCGCTCAGCTACACCATTATGCTGGGGGGTCTTGGGAACCATCTGTTCATGTTGTATACCCAGGGACTTGCAGTACTCATAAAAGTCGCCAATGTATTCACCACCATTGTCAGTGCGAATGCACTTCAATGATCTACCTCTCTCTCTCTCGACCATAGCATGAAATAATTTAAACACACCAAAGACCTCATCCTTGGATTTTAAAGCATAAACCCAAACCCTCCTAGATGCATCATCTATAAAAGTGATAAAATACAATGCCCCACCCAAGGTTTTTGTCCTCATATGACCACAAACATCAGAATAAACCAAATCTAATGCATGCACTTTATTAACATGAGAAGCAGTTTTAACAAATGAAACTCTATGCTGTTTCCCTGATAAACAATCAAGACAGGTTTTGAGAGGTATACCTATCACGTCTGGAAGGAACTGCTTCCTCGCTAGTAGTTGAAGCCCTTTTTCACTTATGTGGCCTAGACGCCTGTGCCACATGTCAGTAGCTGAATCTTCCGCTGCGTTTAACCCACCCTTACACATACTGACACTTGTCTTGTAAAGGGTGCAGCACTTCTTTCCTCTGCCCACGATCAACGAACCCTTAATGAGCTTCTATCACCCACCAGCAAACCGGCTTTCATAGCCATCATCATCCAACCTTCCCGTCGACATCAAGTTGAGGCGAAGGTTTGGGATATGCCTCACATCCCTGAGAACCAATGTGCAACCCACATCGGTCTTCACACAAATATCACCGACTCCCATGATTTTTGATACGTAAGAATTTTCCATCTTCACAGTCCCATAGTCACCTGACTTGTAGCTTGTAAAGAAGTCCTTGTGTGGAGTCGCATGAAAAGAAGCTCCCGAGTCAACCACCCAGTCGGTATCCTGACTCGTAGCCGTGAGACATACATCATGATCTGCAGAAAGAATAACTACCATGTCGCCATCTGAAGCTACCGTAGTGGAATTAGATTCATCTTCCTTCCCTTTTCCTTTCTTGTCACTTTTCTTACCACGACCTTCATGCTTGTAGTGGCCCTTCTTGCCACAATTCCAGCATTCAACATCTTTTCTGTTACTAGACTTGGCTCTTGATTTATCTCGGGCCTTCCATCCCTTCCTATTCTTTCTTCTCCCCCGTTCCTGTGTCACAAGGGCTTCTTGCTGAGTAGGCCCCCGGAGACTTCCTCCTTGTCTCTTCATTAAAGAGACAACTGGTTACCTGTTCCATGGATATCTTTCCGTCTGGCGCGGAGTTACTTAGAGACACCACCAATGTCTCCCAACTGTTAGGCAATGAACTAAGCAATAGTAAAGCTTGCAATTCATCATCTAGGACCATCTTCATAGAGGTGAGTTGGTTCACTATATTGCTGACCTCATTCATGTGCTCGGCCACAGAACCACCATCATTGAACTTGATATTCACAAGTCGCCTTATCAGAAATATCTTATTACCGGCTGTCTTCCTCTCATACAGCCCTTGTAATTTTAGCCATAGGCTTGTAGCTGAGGTTTCCGTAGACACATGGTGGAACACAGAATCATCCAACCATTGTCTAATAAACCCTACCGCCTTTCGGTCCGTCTTCTTCCAATCATCATCAGTCATATCCTTGGATTTTGCTGATATGCCTAAGATTGGAGAATATAGGTCCTTGCAATAAAGCAAGTCCTCCATCTTAACCTTCCATATGGTCCAGTTAGAACCATTGAGGCTGATCATCCTTGATCCACCTTCCATAATTCAAAACCGATCCTACCCGTTCAATGAACTTAGCTCTGATACCACTTTGTTGGGATGCCTTGCACAAACCTTAGGATCTAGCCTCCTGAAACAAATTAGAATTATGGATAATAAAGCAATGAAATAAATCAAAGCATCAATCAGACACCACATAAGAGATTTTTACATGGAAAACCCTCAAAGAGGTAAAAACCACGGGACCTCGTCCAAATCAACAATCCACTATAAGGTAGAACGTTACAATCTTCTTCACTCACGCAGGAGTGGATAAACAATAAGAGAAATAGAGAAAACAGAGAGATCTAACTGATTACAAGGACATAGAAGCGCTGAGATATAGATTGCACAGTAGAAAACCTCCACGAGCAGAACCTCCCTTCTATATGCTTCTTCTCTCTCTTTCTCCCTCTCTCTCACCTTTGATAGCCCTAAACCCTTTAGCAAATCCCTTGTAAAGCTTTAGAAAACCCTCTTGTTGTCCCTAGAAAAATCATAGGCAACCCCTTTTATAGTTTAGGAAACTCCTTTCCGCATCCCTGTTGCGAAAGGACTCAAATCATAGCCGCGAAAAACGCGGAACAAATCACAGTAACCTTCGACTAGTCGTAGACCCCTTCGACTAGTCGAGACATCCCTTCGACCGGTCCGTAGCTACGGAAAAAACAAAAAAATACTCGCTGGACTTTGAGTCGAAGTCACGACTCGAACTTTCGACTGGTCGACCACCAGCCTTCGACCGGTCGAGCAGGGCTCACGACCGGTCGAAGATGGGTAAAAAAAAACTCATCAACAGGTGCTCTGAATTAGTGCACAATGCCACCGTGCAGTATCAGGTTTAAACATTTTTATTACGAGCTTTTTGCTAAGCCTACGAGTGCATGGATCAAAGCTCATGTACCCGCCACAAATGTGCCAATGCAGCCCAGTAGGTTCCAGATTCAATCCATGCATCAAAATGACACCACTGTATTGACATTGGGACCAAGGATTACGTTGTTCTGCTAATGCATGGCTATATAAGACATGGCATTTTGTAACCCATTCACCTGTTTCCATTATTGGGCCCACGTGGCCAGATTTATTTTTGGGAAACTATATAGAAGATCGGACCTCCATGTAATGGATTGGATGTCGTTTGTCATGCTATCACATTTAAGGTATGTGCAGTAGCTTTATTGCATATGCGTGTGCATAAGAATGATCTTTTATTATTTATATGTAAAAAAAAAAGATACATTTATAAATATATTCAATTTAATCTTTATGTATCCTGTTGAGTCAAGTAAAAACTTGGCGCTCGGTTACTCCCAAAATTAATCTCCTTAGAACAAGGGGCGTTCGTGAAAGGCAGATCCATCGCCGAGAGTATTGCGCTGGGCCAAGAGATTTTCAGAGATGTCAATCGCATGGTTCGTGGAGGAAACATTATCCTCAAAATTGACATTGAGAAGGCGTATGATAGAATTGATTGGGGCTTCCTCAAGCAGGTATTACATCGTTTTGGATTTAGTTCATCTTGGATCGGAATGGTCAAGAAATGCTGGAGCAATAATTGGTTTTCTATCTTGATAAACGGTGAAGGGGCTGGCTTCTTCAAGTCTTATCGAGGGTTACGTCAGGGGGATCCACTGTCCCCGAGCTTATCCATCTTAGCCACAGAGGTCCTTAGTAGAGGTTTCTCAGATCTAGTAGCTAGTGGTCGTTTTTCTCCCTATAAGCTAAAACTGGGTTATAAACCGGTCTCACAACTTCTGTACGCGGACGACACGGTCCTTTTTCTCAATGGAGGTCATCGCTCTATTACTTCAGTGGCAGATTTCCTTTCCTCATATCAAGCCGCTTCAGGTCAGAAAATCAATCACGCAAAGAGTAGTTTCTATCACTCATCCTCCCTTTTCGTTAGCCGAACAAGAACAATAGAAAGAATACTTGGCATCTCTAGTTTTGCGTCTTCTTTTACTTACCTTGGTGTTCCTCTCATTAGAGGCAGGTCCAGGAATGCTATCTTCCAACCGTTGATGGAAAAAATTAAAGCGAGGATCCTTAGCTGGAAGGCCAGGTATCTATCCCAAGCGGGTAGGCGCACTCTGATAAATCATGTGCTATGTGGAATCCCGATTCATTCAATGGCGGCAGCTATGATCCCATCTCAAGTCTTAGCGGCGATTGGATCAAAAATGGCAAATTTTTTCTGGGGGTGGCATGAAGGCAGGAAAAAGCTGCACTGGTTGAATTGGAACAGGATTGCCTTGCCTAGGGGGGAAGGTGGGCTTGACATCAGAAGGCTGAAGGACGTGTTGAAAGCCCTTAGACTGAAGATGGCTTGGTCAGTGCTTATCCGTGATGGCTCTAGTCTATGGGCTAATTTTATGGTCTCCAAATACGGTCTTGCTCGGTTTGATGCTACCGGTAACGTTCAGCCATAGTGCGCATCCCCTCTATGGAAGCAGATAGTGAGGTTACATCCTGTTGTGGTTAGCAACGCCCAATGGCACGTAGGGCAAGGGGACATGAATTTCTGGTAGTGTAACTGGACCGAAATCGGTCCTTTAGGTGAGTGCGTCTCTCTCCAGATCTCCCCAGATATCCTTTGACTCAAAGTTCAGGACGTGTTGCATAGCGAGGGCTTAGATCCGGCTTCCCAAGCGATTGGCTTCCTTCCCAATGATGTAATCAATCATATCAGAGCAGGTGGTTTTTGCACGTCGTCCTGTCCAGACTATCTGTTCTGGCCACTCGATCAGACAGGTAATTTTTCAGTCAAGTCCGCTTGGAGTCTTTATAGATCATGAGGACTGGATACTCCTTGGGTGATCAAGATCTGGAATGACTTCTTTCCCCCAAAAATCTCAATGTTCATCTGGCGGTTGATTCATGAGGCTATCCTTGTTGATGACAGGATCCAGAGTAAGGGCGTCAGTATAGCTTTTAAGTGTGTCTGTTGTGATACAGATAATTCCTTTTTCCCCTAAACTGAATCCATCTCACACCTTTCCATCAACGGAGCTTTAGCAGAAAAGGTTTGGATAATCTTCAAAGGCATCTTTAATCTTCACATTTCCCCATCAGGGGTCCATCATCGAGAGGCTACATTCATGGTGAAATATTCAGCTCCCACGTGGCGGATCTTCTAGCCTCTGGCGTCTTACTCCCTGTTTAATTTTTTGGGAATTATGGCGGGCCAGGAACGCTGTTAGACATGACAAAATAAGTCTATCGGTGGACAGGGTGGTGGGCCGTATCAAATGGTGGCTGTTGAAATTAGGGAGCGCAATCCTTGGTCCAAGGCCCAATAGTCGATCTGAGAGCGCATTGTTCCTCTGCCTGGGCATTCCCGCTCGGCCTATCAGACCGAAATCGGTGAAGATTATTTATTGGTCCAGACCAAGCATTGGTTAGGTGAAAGTGAATGTTGACGACTCTGCATTGGGAAATCTAGGTCCGTCGGGCGGTGGCGGGATTTGTAGGGATTGCTCGGGCTCTTTTCTATTTGCATTCTCCTCTGGTTATGGGGCTGGCTCAAACAATAGAGCTGAGCTGTGGGCACTGTATGAATCCATGACGCTTTGCATGGGTCAGGGGTATGTTCAGGTCCACCGAGAATCTGATTCAAAATGTGTGGTGGATGCATTCAATGGGAAGTCCTCCCCGGCTTGGAAATGGAGGTATTGGTGGTCTAGAATCTCCCTCCTGAAAAACAGAGGAAGATTCACTATATCTTTAATCCCGAGAGAAGGAAACAGCCCCGCCAATGGCCTGGCAAAAATCGATGTGGAGAATCAAGCTCATTCGCTGTTTCACTCTATGAGCGACCTTCCGCCGGGAATCAGGGGTATGTATACATTAGACAAGATTGGAATGGGCGCTATTAGAGGAACCGTTACCAATTCTTAGCAGTGGTTTTTCCTTTTTTTTTTTTGGTTTTCATGTTGGGTTACGATAGGCTATCCGGGGTGGATTTTGTTTCCTGGGTAGCCCGAATCGCTATACAAAATAGATAGTTCAGTCCTTGTAATTCTCCCCGCATGAAATGAAATTACAGATTAAAAGAAAAAAAGAGTAAAAACTTGGCTGAACTTTCAAGTCAACATGATTAACGGGACCTCAAGTTTTTTTTTTTTTTTTTTGTTTTAAATGGGACTTCAACTTCAAGAGTTGAGTCCTAGATTATAACAACCCTAATTTTCAGACCAATAAAAAACCTGGTTAGCTAAAAATAATAAATTAATTTTATGTTTATTAACAAAATCAAGGCTCCTTCTTGGTCCGGTCTTCCTGGGACGTGGTCAGGCCCCAGGGACAGAAAAGGGAATGGGCAAAGTGGGTCTGACACTCGAATATTCCACCTAAAATCTCCCTTTTCCTTTGACGAGCTCTTCATAGAGCTCTTCCCCTTGATGCTGATATCCAGAGAAGAGGAGTGCTGCTTGTCTCTATGTGCATGTACTGCTCTGCTTTTCCCGAATCCAGGCCTTCTCCCGAATGTCTCTCTCATCTTTTCCTTTTTGGCAAGCTGGCCAACCATATTTGGAGATAGATCTCGAATTTCTTTGGTGTCCCTCTTGCAACCCACCTTTTGATTGCTGATCGCCTCCACTTTTTTTTTTTTTTTTTTTCAAGAAAGGGCACTAATTTTTGTTAACCAGAAGCCAGAGTAATTACAAGCACTAAACTTCGGGTGACCAGCAAGCCACAAAAAAACTAAGGCTCGGCCACCTATCGTAAAGAAGATATACAAGGAGAAAAACTCCAACCAAAAACCCCTAAAAGACTAACCAAGAGGCCCGAAAGCTACCTAGACCCCCGATTCCGAATCACCCCAAGCCCTACTCTATCGAGGCAAATGAGGCCCCTAACCACCCGAGGGAAGTCAGACGTGGAGGATAAGAAGGTAGAATCTTGCTTGGTCGAGCCCAACTTTTCCATACCGTCAGCTGGCCCGTTGCCTTCCCTGAAGACGTGATGAAATATAATCTGTCTATTCATAGAAAGGTTCTGAATTCGGGTAATCTAGTATTTCCACTTCCAACCTGGTTGGGATTGACCCGTCAAAAATTGACCACCATCAAAGAATCTGATTCAACCAGGATGTTCGACATCCCGAGCTGAAGACAAAATGATAAACCATCATGGACTGCCCACAATTCGGCCCTAGTGTTGGAGGCCACACAGTATCCTACGTAAAAACTAAAACGGAAATCTCCATTTTCCCCTCCGTAAACCCCTCCACCTCCAGCCAAACCCAGATTTCCCCAGAATGAACCATCTACGTTTAACCTTACCCAGCCGGGTGGCGGTTTGGACCAATACACCACCTGAGAAGCAGCGAGGACGTGAGGATGGGGCCTGATTCCCATAGAAGACAAAGCTCGGCTATGGCTACCATCGATAGAAGTGGCTTTCGACGTCCTAACAAACCAGCTAATCCAAGCAGTGGTGCGAGCAATAATAGTGACTGACCTAAGCTTGGAGTTTTCAAACTTGAAGGCGTTTCCCGCTCGCCATAGTTCCCAAATAATAAAACAGGGGACGAGCGTGCGAAAGGGAGCTGATGGCACTGACAACATCTGAGGTGAGGATTCCCACCATCTATTGAGGCGCTCCAACAAAGAGTCAGTACTGGACAAAAGAATATCATAGATTCCGGCGAAATGGCTCCAAACTACAGCCGCATGGGCACTATGCATGAAGTGTGGTTCGTCATTTCAACCGAAGGTCTGTTGTGAAACTCCTCGTAATAGCAACAGCGTCTTGAAGCTAATTGGATTCCACGAGTGGAAATGGCCTCTTCCACCGGCACCACGTCCCTAAGGATACGCCACATGAGGAGTGATATCTTGGGAGGGAGATTTATAATCCGGATTTTCCCACCCCAGGTGGGGAGAGGGAAACGAGCTCTACTAATCTCCCAGGCCATGGAGACAGAGAAAGCTCCATTTCAAGTGAGAGGCTAGAAAGGAGAATCTTGCTGCCCAGTGAGGTAATGACCCGCGTGGAAAATGGCATTAACGTCCTACTGGGAGAGGTAATTGAAAACCGCGGAAGGAGGCAACGGGCCCATCGATCCCAGAAAATCCCTCACCCTGAGATTTGAAAGGGAGGACGGCACAATGGTGAGAGTTCTATTCATGAGAATGCTGAGACCAGTCCAATTTATAGACCATAAGTTCATGTGGCCCTCTCCCACATGCCACTGGGTCGTAGAATCAATAAAAGGGAGGAGGATCCTTATCCGTTCCTATAGAGGAGAAGACGCTGACGTAGGGCCAACTGGCCCCCTGCTGAGGATGTCGTTGTTGTATCTGTCTTGCATCACACTGCCCCACAGACTCAAGGTTTGTTTATGTGATACGTTCCAAGCCATCTTAAGGCGGAACACATTCATGACATCACTTAAGCGTTTGATCCCCAGACCACCCTCCAACCTGGGATGACAAACATGTCGCCAGCTACACTAGTGAAACTTTTTTCTTCCGTCCGCCCATCCCCAGAAGAAATCAGTGAAAAGCCTTTCCAACATCTGAAGAATAGATACAGGAACATGCGTAGCAGCCATTGAATGAACCGAAATGCTGGAGAGGACATGATTGATAAGGGTGGCTCGACCTGCCATAGAAAGAAAACGCACTTTCTAGCCACTTATTTGACTCTCCACCTTGTGTATATTGTGTTGGAAGGCATCCCTTCTTCTACGACCCATCGAAATCGGGACCCCAAGGTAGGAGAAACCTTCCACTGATCCCGCCATTTGAAGCTCCCTGTGGATGCTCACAAGCCTGGAAGGAGCCATATTCTCGGTGTGAGTGAAAAAGCTTTTCTGGGAATTAACCTTTTGGCCCGACACTAGTTGGTAGTGATCCAGGAACTTCTTAACTGCTTTGATAGACCGGATGCCTCCATTCAAGATAGTAGTGTATCATCAGCAAAAAGAATGTGGGACATGACCATATTGCCACGACGCCCATGGAAGGGTAGACAGGAGCCATCCGCTACCAACTTCTGAATACCACGACTGA
This sequence comes from Magnolia changhungtana, assembly GCA_030180095.1. NCBI lineage: Eukaryota > Viridiplantae > Streptophyta > Magnoliopsida > Magnoliales > Magnoliaceae > Magnolia > Magnolia changhungtana. The sequence goes on along the minus strand of JASAUF010000403.1, from coordinate 2,698,823 downwards.
GCACCTCTGACGCAAGGATGAAAAGGAAAGGAGAGAGCGGGTCTCCCTGGCGAATACCCTGAGTAGATTTGAAGAAACCTCCTACTTCTCCATTCACGAGCACCGAAAACCAACAATTATTCTAGCATCGCTCCACTAGAGCAATCCAACGGGCCGAGAACCCAAAGCGGGTCAAAACTCTCCTGAGAAGGAGCTAGTCCATGCAATCATATGCTTTTTCCATGTCCAATTTCACCACAATGTTCCCCCTCTAACTTTCTTATTCATATCACGAAGAAGTTCCTGGGCAAGAGCAATATTTTCTGCTATGGATCTGCCCTTGACAAAAGCTCCTTGTTCAAGGGAAATCAACGAGGGAAGCAGCTTGCCCAGGCGGAGGGCCACAGTTTTTGCAAGGATCTTGTAAATGATGTTGCATAGGCTAATGGGTCGGAAATCTGCAAAAGACTTGGGCGCATCTTTCTTCGGGATGAGAGCAATAAGGGACGAGGTGAAACCTCTAGGAAGAGGTTCACCTTGAAAGAAAGCAGAGACTCCTTTGTGGACATCGTGGCCAACAACCTCCCAACATTGAGGAAAAAAAGCAACAGTAAAACCGTCGAGCCTAGTTGCACTGTCCTGAGGAATGGCCTGGACAGCGATATGAATCTCCTCAAGTGAAGGCTGCCTCATCAACCAATCATTTTCCTCGTCTGTAACCAGAGATGGGATCACCTCAAGAAAATCCTCATCCAACACTGTTGGCCCTGCAAAGAATAGGGAGTGGAAATAGCGGGCGACATTGTTCTTAATTTCCTCCTGGGTAAGGACAGTCTGACCCGAGTCGAGACGGATAGAAGATATAACCGTTCTTCTGGCTCTAGCTGTCACCAACGCATGGAAAAAATTGGTTTTTTTGTCACCCACTTGAAGCCAGTTGTTCCTGGCTTTTTGTTTCCAGAAGGATTCTTCCATAATTTCCAGACGCGACAGCAAGGTTCTGGCATCACCAATTTCCTGTTGAAGGCTGCCAACGTGGGACTCCACAGTCTCATTTTGAAGTTTCTCCTCCAACTCATTCAGGGATAAAGCTGCCTGCTTTACAGCGCTGAACACATTCCCAAAATGGTGTTTGTTCCATCGTTGTAGCTGGCTCTTGACTGTTTTCATTTTAGACAATAGATTTCTCATGGGTTGGGGATCAGATGTGGAGTTCCAAGCAGATTTAATTGTTGGTAAGAAATCGTCATGAAGGAGCCTCATGCTCTGAAAATGAAAAGGTTTAGGGCCTGCAAAGCATGTGATGGCAAGACTAAAAGAAGGGGCGCATGGTCAGAGTTTTGGCATGAGAGGTGATGTACCTGGAAGGAGGGAAAAAGGTTGCTCCACTCAGAATTGATGAGCACATGATCCAGCCTAGCCCAAACATGAGCTGCACCCGATTGGTTATTAGACCAGGTGAAATGGTTTCCAATAAATCTAGCATCCTACAGTCCAGCCCTATTAATGGCCGCAACAAAGTCTTTAAAACTGGCGACATCGAATCTACCTCTACTCCTACGTTTTGCCGCTTCACTGACAACATTGAAATCGCCACAAACCGCCCAGGCCCCCTGAAAAGACAAAGCCAAAGATGCCATATCCTCCCAGAGGACATTCCTCTGACTTCGAGCGCAGCTAGCATAAACCACCGACACAGAAATAGTAGTTCTAGTCGGGTGGAAAACAGTGGAGAAGGATAGTAACTGGGATGATTTGGAGATGAACGTAACATCAACTTGAGACTTAATGAAGAGCCAAATTTTGCCACCACAATCCACATTGGATAGAGAGCCATGAAAGCCAAGCCGAAGGCTGACTTGAATGCGTTTTGATTCCCAAACCATGGGCTCCAAAATCGCAATAATCCATGGATTATGATCACTGATTAAACATTTCAAGGATGTGATAGTGGGGTTATTGCCCACTCCATGAGCATTCCAAACCAAGATTTTATCTGTCATTTGGTATATGAGTAGCAACGGTCCTGCCTTTAAGGTTTCTGAGACGAGATATCCATTCGTCCCTGGAAACAGCTCCTAATGGGTTCTTGTTTGATTTCCTAGTTCCTCTCTTTCTAGGAGGAATGAAAAGACTGGCTGCCGCTCGCTTTTTAGGAGTGACTATAGATCGCCGGGGTTCCTTCGCCTGCTCTGAAGTCAGTTTACATCCCCGCTCAATCCCTAGCTGATGACTAACTTTGAGCCGACCCTTGGATTTGGGAGACACTTCCCCTTCCTCTTCCGAGAAAAAAGGGGAAAGGTCCACCACCAATTCGCCCCGTTGACTAGGAGGGCTCATCAAGGGGAAGATACAATTGCTTGGCATGTGCAGAGGGTCCCTATCTTCTGAGGCTTTTGAAGCGGATAGAGATTTGTCCAAGTTTGTGAGGTTGTTCCCGATAACAGAGATAGGGCCATCTCCAACAGATTTAGAGTGGAATCTCTCCAAACGTAATCTGTTCTGCGTAATATTCATCCAGAAGGGCGAGTTCGGTTCCCTGAGCATCGCGTCTTAATTTGTGTCTGTTGAGGCCAAATTGTGAGTATTCACCATACCGTGTGGGCATATGGAGTCTTCTTTCTGAGGGATATCTGTTGTATGCGTCCTATCACGATCAGGCGATTCGGAGAAGTATCTGGAAGGGCTAGGGGTGACAAATACCTATTGTCCATAGCAAGGTTATTGTCAGGGGGTGCTGGTTTAGCAGTCATCAAGGGGCCAGGGGTTGAGGGAGTTTCCTTCCCTCTTCTCTCAGGAACAGCCAGAGTTAGGTCGCTGACACTTGAGTTGGAGAGTTTGTGGCTGGCAGTGTTACAGATATCTTAGGGTGGCACATGCCTATGGGTATTGTACGTGAGTAAAAGGATACGTTGTTGCACAAGGCTATTCCTAGGGGCAATTTCTTGAACATCTGGAGAGCATTGCTCTGGTGCCAACTGCTAAGTAATCTGGGCCTCCTGGGTAGCTCTGACTTCACCCTTCCCAATCTGACCGAAACATTCCTCAACCCACTGCTTGGTACTACCTGGTTGCATTGGGTTAGGACATGTTAAAGGTGTCTCGAGTTCATCTTCTTGTACTTACTCAAGCTCAACATGCACAGGGTAAGAATGTCCATCTACCGCCAGGTTTAGAACACAACGAATGTCCACCCCTGGGTGGAAGAAGACCTTTAGTTGGGCGAAACCTTGAAATAAGCCACATCTAGTGATAGAGTCCATTTCCAGGACCTTACCAAAGTAGTTTCCCAGATCTAAGAGGGCCAATTCAAACCAACCGTGAGATGGAATGCCAAATAGCCGGATCCAAGTTCCTCTTCCTTTCCCCTCTTCTTCCGGAGACCAGAGGTTTATGGATTTGATCCCCATCGATCTATGGAGATCCCTTTCCCCCATAAATAGATCCAGCTCTGCTCTGGATTTAAACTTAATAAGCACTTTCGTAGCCGAGATTCTGATGACATCGATGTTTAACGAAGTAAAAGCTGAATCCTGAATACGCTGCATCATATGGAGGACTGATATGTGAGACTCTGTTTTCGCAAGCAGCCCCAGTTTAAGTTCCTATTTCTTTCTCGCAATGGCCCCTGGATCCGTAACTGATATGAGGTTGTTCACGTATCTACTCTTATTACCAGTGGGTTTTGCGGCACCAGATGCAACTTTGGCATAGGTAACAGAAGTAGAAGAGAAAGCTTCCTTAGGCAGAACAGTAGGATCGATCATAGGGTTTGGAGGGCTTGCATTCTTGGGTCTCGCTCTGCTAATCGTGACCCTTCTTCCATCGATCTGACGACCGTTCAAAACATTTCGCCTCTTGTTCATAGAGAAAATGCACAAATACGAAACCCTTGGGGTGGTTAGAGTGGGGTCGAAGGGGGATATAGACGTCATGAATCATCCCAAACTTACCAAAAATCTCCCGGAGGTCCTATTCATTGCAATCGAAAGGCAAGTTGTCGATGAATAAGCTGAAACCCCAAGAAGCCGGTTGACGCACCTTTCGCCTGGATCTGCCACGGAGAAGATCTCTACTGTTCCGATTGAGAGATCTGCTCGACGACTAGATCCATCCCGCCCTCGGATGCGGGACGTCCGTTCAAACACCGTCCCACCCTCGGATGTTGGACATCCATTCAAACACCGTCCCACCCTTGGATACGGGACATCCGCCCTCGAATGCTGATCGCCTCCACTGGTGGTGGATGAGGCCTCTCCCCTTCTCCCGTGTTCCAGCAGTCCTCCGGTTAGCCCCCACCTTCTCTCTCTGGGAAGTGTGGAAAGCCAGGAACAGGGCAAGATTCGACGATCGCCCGATCCTGCCTTCCTTTGTCTTCAGTAATATCTTGAGAAACCTAGATTCTTACGTCGGCTCCTCCAGTCTTTTGCCTTTGCTGATTCATTCTCCTGCCCCCAAGGCTCCTGTGCCTAACCGCTCTCCTCGCCACAACCCCCCTTTGGTTGTGATTGTTCGTTGGGGCAAATCTCCTCCCGAGTTTGTCAAACTGAATGTTAACGGATTAGCCCTGTCAAATCCTGGGCTAGCAGGTGGTGGGGGCGTATGCAGGGATTGTAACGGTAATATGATTTTTGCCTTTTGTAGTGGGTGTGGTAATACGACTAATAATTTGGCCGAACTAAGGGCCGTGGCAGACGGGCTCCGTTTCTGTAACTCCTTCGGGCTGACAAATGTGTTGATTGAATTGGACTCACAGTGGGCTATGGATTGCATATCTGGGAAGTCCTCCTTTGCTTGGAAGTGGACTTACTGGATGAAGAGGATCAAGAACCTAAGAGGTAAGTCCCCGCTTCGGACCTCCCTCATACCAAGAGAAGCCAATAGTTCGGCGGATGGGCTGGCCTAAATATGGAGCAAGAACCAGTCCGACCTCCTCTTCCATGACACCCACTCCCTTCCCAGAGCAGTTAGGGCCAGTCTCCTTTTAGACAGGGTGAGACTTGACTACGTCAGGGTAACCTCCCGATAGTTGTATAGTTTTGATAAGCGGGGTTTATTTTTTCCAGCCCTAACCGAAAAGTTTAGCATGTTTCCTGATTTTGTGAATTGCATGCAGTCCTTTTGGAATCTTGGGGTAGTCAAGCTGAGCTCTGGGAGCAGACACTGGTGCCTGTTCTGCTCCAAAACGCCAGCAGTTGGCCTTGTATCTGCTGGGAGTCGTTTGTCAGGATCGACCGCAGCAACTCAGATTGTGTTAGCCCTTCATCATAGCAAGTGGTAGAGTCAGAGTAGGGTCATTTTTTATTTGATTGGCAGCAGGGTTTTCGCAGTTTCGAGTTAGCCAAGTCTGTTTGAGTTGCCCCTTGTGTTTGGGAGTTGAGAAGATGCCAGTGGAACTCTGCTTCAGCTCTGGTTGCAAGTTCTCTAGATAGAGGTTGCAGTCAGTCTCAGTTTTTTTCTCTGCTTGTTTTCCCTTCTGGATGGTTGGTCCCGATCCTGCTTCATCAGGTGATGTGGCCCTGTCCCCAGACCTCCCCAAATTTGTTGTCCGTTGAGTTTTCCTTCTAGTTTAGCATTGTGGGTGTGGTATATAATAGGTGCGCTCCGGTCTTTTTGTTGGGACCCACTCGAATATTTGTATATTTCAGATTCTCATTAATGAAGTTAAAGTGGAATGTTTCCAAATAAAAAATAAAAAATTAGCTTAATTAGTAAGAGTACTTCTGGTGAAAGAATATGTTAGTGATTAACTCCTAACAATGTAGGATTTTAACTTTTTTGCCAAAAACCCATAGAAATCATAGTGGAACCTTATAAACCTAGTACACTCTTTTAATATAAAGGGAAGTGTGCCAGAGATTCTTGCAAAAATCCCTAAATTCAAGAGTAACCATAAGGGAGAGAGAAGCCCCGTGAAAGAGGAGCTCTGCCAGGTAAATTCTTATCATTTTCTTTAGTTTTTCCTAATTCCTATCCAAAAATCCTATACATAATTGATGGGCATAGTGGGTCAGCATTATGTTCATCATTTTGATCTATGGGAAGGTTTCAAATGTATACATAATTGATTTTTAGAGCGAGAATCTATATTATGGGAAATTGACTCTGGAAAAATCCAGCTATATCAATTTAGGAAAGAGCTAAATCGAAGAATTTTAAGGATGAATCATATGTGGATCCCGAATCCTAGGGTGATTTGACTAGAAGGATTGCCGCAACAATCTACGAATAGCATTGATCGAGAAAGATCATGTTGTAAGACAAATTTATCAATAGTTGTATATCTCTGGATATCTGGGATTTGAAGGAACCTTGATCATTAATGAGAGAGACAATAGGAAATGTTAAACCCAGATTTTAGAATCAATCATAATCTTAGAACCAAGGGAAAACATAAAAGACTCCAGAATTTCTAGAAAAATAGATAATGTAATAGACTGAAATTGTTCATCTTCAATTGATCAATCAGAGGTTTCGATCAATGAAAGGAACCAATTTTTTTTTTGGAGACTTTAAGTAATAAATCATAACCTATATTGATAGATCGAAATTAAGGTTCGATTGATCGAAGATGATCAATTTTGCCTAGAGAGAAAACTAAATAAAATCCGACCAGGATCGATCGATGGACGATTAGGATTCGATCGATCAAGGATGGTAAAAAATGTATAGAGACTTCATATGCTAATTTCATAATTCATCAACCATATTGTCGATCGATTGGATGATCGATCGAAGGCCGTCGAGCGTTGGCTAATTGATTGACTGCATTGATCGACAACCTCTATGGACTTTTAAAATTAATTTAAATGATTAGTGATGGGTCATCTTACTTTGATCAAAGGTGAACCCCCCCTTATTGGCATAATGTAATTAAAATTATTGTATGTTAAATGATTTTAATAGGGATTCAAAGTGTAGTTTCCAAAGCGTCCGATTATTTGAAGGATTTGACCTTACCATAAATAAGTGAGTGAATCCCAACATGTCTCATATATTTACGATTAAGATAGATGAGCGGATGGTTGTGATTATTTGGATTGATATGGTTACTACTTCATATTTCTTGTGTTAATATGATTCTTGCTTTATGATTTATGATATTGAACATGCAATCATGCTAATTGTTGATATGAGATTTGTTGTTCCTGTCAAAGAGAGATGTATATATGAAATATATATGCTGATACATAGACATTGAGCATGCATTAAATGCATCCATTGTTACTACATGCACACCTTATACCTAGATTCCTGGGGGATCTCCCTATGTAGTTATTCCTAGCAGATTCATTACCAGATGCCTGTAATAGTGGAAGCCTACTCACATGGTAGATGTATGACTATCAATGCCTACCTAGGTAGATGTCTGAAGGGTACAATTTTCATGTTAATGGATATTCGACCTAAGTGTACGATCATCCCACTTAATATGCACCTCATGACATTTCTACATTCGTGCTCAAACTGAATACACACTACTTTAGTTATATTATGTTATCTTATATTGTGCTACATATGAACCATGGTGGGTTCACTCATTAACATAGCTAGCTAACGTTGTGGATTAACAATCGTATAGAGATAGATGATGTAGGATGGTCTAATCAGGTGCCAGAAAATGAGCTCGAGTTGGTCGATGAAACTCAAGACCAATGGCCGTATTTCACGAAAGACGAGCTCACTACATTAGACAACTGAATTGATTATGCTATTGACTCTAAGAATTTTTTATTTTTTTAAAGGGAAAAGTGGGCTCCTGTCACTTAAGCTTCATTAAACATGAAAACTTTATAACCTTTTGAGTGGGCCCCAACAAAAAGGGTTCGGACCGTACCTATTGTATAGCCACTATCTCTACACTGGTGAAAACAAACAACCCTACAAATCCACATGGACTGATCTAATTGAAATGGCGGTAAAGACCGAACTAGTTGAAGAAGGAATATACCAATATGTCCTAGAGGGGGGTGAATAGGACTTTTTTTTAAAAGTTTTTATGATTTATTTAAAAATCTTACTTCACTAATCCTGTGATCATGCAATTATCAGGATTACTTAATTATAACTCTATTGGCTTCCAAGCCTGGTGGAGGATCCAAACACAAACTATTTTAGAAATAAGCAGTATGCAAGTTAGCTTATGATGGATATGACTGTGTAGGTGTGTGTGGTGTGATCAAATGTTTAGCTATGAAAGTATTAAAGTAAATCACACAATCATAAGAATAATAATCTCAAACACAGTCATTTTTATAGTAGTTCGACGATAAGTCTACTCCACTCCCGGTAACCGCACTCAACCCTTGAGTGTACCGGATTTCACTAAGGAGGTTTCACAATGGTTCACCTCAAACCTAAGGTTTTAAATCAGCTGGTTCACCTTCAGCCTTTACAACTTACACTGAGGCTGACTGTTTATGCTCTCACGAGCAAGGGTCAACACAACGCACCCACTTTAAGGCACACTGGTCAAGGATCTTCCATAAGACCCTACTGAAGGTTTTTCCATGGTTCACCTCAAACCTGAGGTTTCACCCGGTTCACCTCAAACCCAGAGTTTTACTGGTTCACTCCTAACCAGATGTTTATGCTCTCCACAGAACAAGGGTCCACACAATTCACCCCCACGTATACTCCCACCGGAGGCCTCCTTGAGGACTTCTAAGGGTGAGAACCACTTAAGACCCAATCCTACAAAGGAATGATCACAAGTGTCCTCTTGGACTCTAGATACTTATAAATAAGTTGATGAGTCGCGTTTAGCACTATGTCAAAGATCTCCTCCTCCTTGTTGACGAAGAGTCTTCTGCTCCCTTGATCCGTAACACAAAATGATGTACCAATACTCAGCTTCGGGTTAGGTCACGATGAAGATAAAATCCTATTCTCAAAATATTTTCCTATCAGGAAGATAGAGTGATTCCAATCTTATGCATTCAAGGCATCCCAACTTAATGATTTGCCATTAAGGTAGTAGTTGGAGGATCCTTGAATGCGGAAGTTCATTCCCCAGTCCACTCTATTGAATATCAATGATGAGGGTGGATTGGAGGATGAACTCCCTTCAGAGAAAGGGCTTTGGATATAAGATATAAGTTAAAACACACAAAAGCTCTCTTCTTTCTCTCACAGCAACAAAAGACAAGTTCTCTATATATAGGCAAAAAGTTCCAACAGATATAAAACAGTCACATTTATGACAGAGTTCGATATCATCGAGCATATACTCTCGATAGCATCAATGGTCTGCTCGATGACTTGAACTCAATGTCATACGCTTTTGAAACTTTTGCCAATTAGTGAATGAATTGAAACTATTGTCAATGTCATCGGATTTCAAACTCCAATTCCATTGATGACAGGTTCAATCCATCGACACTTGAAAACTGAGAGAGACTTGACTTTGAAATATTTCAGGATTTCATGAATGATCGGGGAACTATCGAGATCATCAGAATTTGAATGTCGATGATATCGAGATCAGAGTCAGGCATCGATAAATCCAGTAGATTTGTCTTTAAGCTTGCTAGACGGTTTATGACCTTGTTCGATGCAATCGACCTGGTGCCAAGATCATCTATATTTGAATATCGATTCTATCAAAGGGCCCCTGATCATAGTTAAAAATAACTTGAAATATCTGCTGTAAGAAATGAGCGCCCACGATTGATATCATCGATGGACTTCTGATGTTATCGATATTTGATTTCAGATCATATCGGAAGAGCATCGATATATCGAAGGAATTTGAAATTTTCATTAAAAAACAGGGGCACCCGAAATCTACCTGTCGATCTTATCGAACCATTTTCGATGGACTCGAGATTTGTATATCGATGATATCGATAGGTGTATCGATACATCAATAATTCATCCAGATATGTTGTGAGGTTGCTGGACATTTTTAGTTCTTTTATCGATGATATTGATAGGTGTATCGATACATCGATAAATCCATCCAGATGAATATTTAGTTGCTGGACACTTTTGGTCCCCACATCGATAATATCGTTAAGGTATCGAGGACATCGACAGAGCATGTCGATCATATTGAGGGTGTTCCAATAAAATCAACAAGGCGAGAAAAACTTAGAGATTTTTTTATTTTGAAAAAAGTTTTCTCACCTTAAAACCCTATGATTTTTAACTAATTTTTAAAGGTTTTATTCATCTGGTGTTTTGGGTTATGGGATGTGAGGCTTTAGGTTTACCTGTGGCGAGCTTACACACATCCGGTTGAGGCAGACACTTGAATTGATCTTCCTATTAGGCTCTGTAGACAATCTGACTCAACACTCACGTAACTTGACAAATGAGGGCACTTTCACTAATAGCACCTAACCCAACTCTGTCTAAAAAGAGGAATCCGCGCACCTCAAAAGGGAGGGAATCCTGATGATAAAAAACTGAGTCAATCTGAGTGATGTTACCTTCCCAAGCCATCCCGTCTGCCATGCTATTCCCTTCAATCTGTATTTTCCTAAAGGAAACGGTTGCTTCCTGACTCAACCTGTTGATGCGCGAGAGCCAAGATCTCCACTACCATGAGGTGCTAGCCTTTCCCATGAGTAGGTCAATAGCCACATTGGAATCAGACTTGACCCCAATCCTGTCCAACCCTTTATCTAAACACTATGTGAAAAGGGGGAAAATAAGACAAATTTTGAGATGGTTGTCAACCGTCTCTAAAATCCCTTAGTTTAAAGACGACTATGAACCATCTCTAAAATTTCAGACAGCTCTTAACCGTCTATAATATGAACCAAAATCATCTTATAAATGTTGAGCGTCCACAAATCATTTAAGACGGTCAAAATCCGTCAGTAACTGTGGAGAAAAGACGAATATCGACCGTCTAGAATAAAAGACGGTCCTTAGCTGTCTTATAGGCAGTTATCTGAGATTGTTAGAGACCGTCTACATTAGAGACGGTCCTTAGCCGTCTTATAGTAGTCATTTGAGATGGTCAGAGACCGTCTGCATTAGAGACGGTCCTTAGCCGTCTTATAGTGGTCATTTGAGATGGTCAGAGACTGTCTGCATTAGAGATGGTCTTTAGCTGTCTTATAGTGGTCATTTGAGATTTTCTGAGACTGTCTGAATTAGAGATGATCATTAGCTGTCTTATAGGCCCAAAACTGCCTTACCCTTCCTCTGCCCTGACTCCCTCACGCAAGGTAGAGCATGCCTTAACACGGGGTTACGATAGGGGCCACCTTGATGTTTGCATTACGTATCCAGACCTTCTAATAGTTTCCCACTCTACATCCTTTTAATTTTATTAAAATTTGAGATTTAAGGAAATGAAGTTTGAAAAAAAATTGAGATTTTGATAAATAATTGACATTCTGAAAAAGAAAATTGAGAAGTTTAAAAAATTTATGAATTTGAAAAAAAATATAGCAGAGAAGCTTAGAAAAACAATTAACAAAGTTTGAGAAATTTTGAGATTTTGAAAAAAAAAAAAAAAAAAAAAAAAACTGTGATTTAATAAAAATCTAGATTTTGAAAAAAAATTAAGAACTTTGAATAAAGTTGATAATTTGTAAAAATAATTAGATTTCTAAAAAAATGATATTTTGAAAAAGAAAATTGAAAATATTAAAAAATTTGTGAAAATTTTGACTATGAAAAAAAAAATCTTTTGAAGAAGAAATTGAGATTTTGCATTTCAAATTTATTTTTTTTCAAAAGTTCGATAACAAAGTGTGATTTTGATGATGTGTTGTATATCCATGCCGTCCATATGTTTCTCCAGTCCATTTTTGGGCGAGGTATAAAAAAGTGTATATTTAAATCTTAAGTGGACCACACCACCGGAGAGAGTGGTAATTTAGTGCCTTGCCATTAAAAATTATAAAGAGCCCGTCATAAGGTTTTAGTAGTGTTTATTTGCAATCCAACTTGTTGATAATGTAAAGAAGATCTGGATGAAGGGAAACTACAAAGATCAAATTAATCCAAAACTTTTGTGGCCTTCAAAAGGTTTCTACTGGTTATTCATCACTATATTTCATTAATTTGCGGTGGTCCAGTTGGGCCTTTGATCTACCTCATTTTTGGGATCATGCCTTAAAACTATATTTCAAAATTAATGGACGGAGTGGATAAATCACACACATCATACTGGACCCCACAGATCCCTTGGCTAGACCATCCGTCTCTACCTCCGTGCGAAGGTAGAGTTCGTGCCCAAAAAATTAACCCGCGCCTAATCCACAGGATAAAACAGAAAAAAATAATCATCTCTCTCTCTCTCTCTCTCTCTCTCTCTCTGTCTCTCTGTCTCCACTGCTCTCCCTCCCTCTCCCTCAGACAGCCCACGCATCTCCCTCTCCCTCTCCCTCAAACAGCCCACGCATCTCCCTCCCCCTAGGGTTTTGGTGAACCCCTTACCTAGGGTTTTCTCATTCTAGTTTGCGGCTCGAAAGAGGGGAAACCACTCTAGTTTATTCCTCAACTGGGAGGTAGCAACAGTGGTAATGGCAAAATGCTGCCTTTAGGGTTGTTGATTCGAAAGCGGAAGGTTGATATATTTGGGGGTTTTCGAATTTGGAGGTTTTTTTTTGGATTTAGGGGTTTTCAAATTTGGGGGTTTTCGAATTTGGAGGTTTTTAGATTTAGGGGTTTCCAATTTGGGGGGTTTTCGAATTTGGAGGTTTTTGGATTTAGGGGTTTCCAAATTTGGGGGTTTTCGGATTGATATTCAGAGCGGAGATGGGCTACAACGAGTGGGTTACGGTTTTAAGTTTGTTCTTCTCAATGGTTCTTATTTTTGCCTTTACTTCGAATTTCCTCATTTTACGCTGTTCTCTTTGCCAATCTGTGTTTGTAAGCTGTAGATCCGGATCTGGATATGTCAAGACTTGTATATCTGGCTGAAAAGCTTCTTAGAAGCGTTGGATCTAGCTATATCGATTTCATTCTGTTGGATTTTTTTTTTTAATGTTTTCCGGATCTATGATTATCTTTGTTTCTCTGATTTGTAGCTTTTTGTGCTTCACAGATCAGATCTGATTTCTCTTGCATGTATTAGCTCTAGTTCGTTCATTTAGCTTAGCAGATCTTTTGAATTGATGGTTTTGTGTTTGTTATTATGGCACTATCGAGATTTAGGTTGCAGATCTACACTTACATGCAATACACATTTCATACATATATGACAATCCAGATCGTCCACAAATCATGGACCCCATTGTGGTTGGACATTATACATTTGATGAACAGATTAAGGCTATACTCCATTCATGGTGGGGTCCTTCCAGTATGGATTGATGTACATGATTCTGTGTATACTTTCTGTGGCAAACTCATTTCGTAGTCCACTCCTGTCTGAATATGATTTGTAGATGTGGTGTTTTTTTTCTTTATTCTCTATTGTATACTTCTGAATCTTTCTCATTGCTTCGTTGCATTCTTGTTACTGCATTGTAGCCTGTTGGTGTGTTTTATCCTCTTTCTTCTTTATTCTGTTGGAATATGAAGCCCTTTTTGTGCAAGTATCATGGGCAATTTGAATGAAATCACACATTCATTCATGTAATCATAGTTGTAAAAATTCAGCATTATTTCTAAAAAGACTCGCTAATTTTTTTCCAGATTTTTCAGAAAAAGCATTGATTAGTGTCTAACACAAGCATCTAATAACCTGTTAGAGAATGCAGAGTTGACAGGCTTCAATCACAAATTGCTTGTTATCTAGTTGGATCATGCAATACACTTGTCACATTCATTGATTACATAATGTTTCCCTCTTATTTCTCAGATTAAGGTTAGGATGAGGCAGATTCCACATCCTCCTATTTATTCTTCTCTTTCCTTCTTATCCTGAGTTTTCTTAGTCCTATGAAAAATGTTAGAATTGTTGGTTATTTATTATTTAAGAGTTAGCCAAATATTAATAATTCAGTACCATATTCGTGTAGCCATCCCCAATTAGTTGGGATAGTCAGTACCATATTTGTGCACCAAATATGTTTGATTTGCTAAGATATTTCTCATGAACCCAAATATTCATGGTTGTTATGTAACACTGTAATTAGTTTTTATACTTTGATTTGCTAAGATTTCATCTCTGTTGAGCTCCGTCAATGTGCGTGAGAAGGGTAATTTGATTCTGCATACAACATACGAGGAGGGAGCACAGAATACGGTGGCGGAGTGCGGCCTCGCGCCTTCGGTAGCAGTGAAACGGAGATTGGAAGTTGCAGTAAGATTCTGATTTTGGATGTATGTATTTATCCTATTTGATTTTAGAAAGGAGAATTATATAATACTTAGGCTCGTAGGATGCTTCTTGATACACAGGCATTCAGAATCTAGTAGATTATGCATCCCATTGTCTCCAAGTGATAATCTCAATATCAAATTGGTTAAATAATCCTAACCTCTGATTCATGGACACCTTTTTGTGGAATAGGACAGTTGGTTTAGTGTAATTTTTTTTTTTTTTAACTGTGCAATCTGTGTCCTCCAATTCAAAAGTCAGATGATCCGACAAGCTTAGTTTTTGATTCACGATACATCTATATTGGGTTCTATAATTTGGACAGTTTAATTTGAGTAGTTGTATGCCTTCTGTGCAATTTCTTTAGTAATTTGTAAGCGCATGAGTATCATCCATTACACTCTGCCAGAGTATGAATGTTTTGCTCCTTGGGGAGATGGTTTTCTAGATTCTATTAATGTGTTTCTATATAAATATCATAACTCTGTTATGTTCTCTTCTTTTCTGGTTTTTTAATCTTATAGGATTCTGTTTTTTCTTTTCCCCTATCCTTTTTTCTGTTTTGGATTTGGGTACTAATTGAACTTTAAAAATGGTTCTTATTTAAGAGATACTGTCTTGGGCTTCTGTTTCAATTTTCATAAGAGGTTTGTGGTGTCAGTATACTTTTTTTTTTTTTTCATTAGATGTTGGATTTTGATTATTTTTCTCCTTTTGTAAATGGCATGTTTTGATGAATGCATTGAATAAGGTTAATTTTATTTTGTGTTTGAAGTTTGTGAATTCCTGTGTGGGGCTTAAGTGGTCCCACCTATGATCGAGTTGGACCATTTGGAATTTTATAGAATGGGAGTTAATTGGTATTCTTGCAGTGTGTCATAGTTGATGTGCAGGCACTCAAAATTTTCATCATGTGGCAAAGGCATACATTAACTCAAAATTAAGCCATCAAAATTTTTATCACGTGGCAAAGGCATACATTAACTCAAAATTTTAATACTCTTGATCTCCGAGCATGGAAATTCATTGAACTCATACTACTGGCTAGTTCCATTTCATTGTCCTTTTGGATCACTTAATATTGTACACATGAGGATCGCTCAATATTCTTGTTAGGTTATCTAACAAGGTGGGTGTATAGGTGCATGTTAGTTTACCAAGCTCATCACCTTTCACCCTATTATGTAGCGGCTTACCTTTGATTTGGGATTTAATTGTGCAGATATGAGATATGGTTGCAATAGCAAAGATAATGAATGCAACATTGGTCCTTCCTTCTCTTGATCACCAGTCCTTTTGGACAGATCCGAGGTATGAACTCTTGCCCACAACAGCCATGAGAATCTTTCACTGGGTTGGGTAGAATAGAAAAATGAAATAACGAGGCTTAATGCAGTTTCAATTGAATCTTGTAGTGATTTTAAGGACCCTTTTGATTGGAAGTGCTTCATAGAAGTCTTGAAAGATAATGTTGAGATATTGGAGTTCCTCTCACATTCAAGTGTAAAAATGCTACATATTGTAGATGGCTATAATATTCCATTTATGAGAAACACCGGTTAAAAGCGATGAGAAATGCTGCTAAAAAATGTGCAAAACGCTGGTCAAAGTTATAAGAAATGCAGGTAAAATTTATAATAAACGGCGCTAAAAGTTGCGACAAACGCTGCTAAAAGCTGTAACAAGGGCCAAGAAGAGATTAAAAAACGCCGTTAAAGTGCCAATAATAGAAATTCCTACTGGTTCTTTACTAATCCTTTCACACAAATTCCTATTGATTTTGACTAATCGTTTCCTATAACTGTTGTCCTACAATCAAATCTCCATCGATCTAATTATCAAATCTCTATCTGCATAACTATCAAAACCCTATGACTGAATGACAAGAACTTGAATTACCCAATAATCCGATTTCATAAAAACGACAATGAGAATAGAGATGAAAAGATAGTCAACCAGACAAGAGTAACTCGGCCCAAAATTCAATAGACTCCTATTTGGATCATTAAAGCAAGTCTTCAAACTACAAGGTAGATAGCTTCAAACGTTTTCAATTAAAAATATTTATCAATATACAGAACTTGTGTGACAAGCCCTTGTTTGGTAACAAGACTAATAAATATCAAGTAATGCAGATATGAAACACCTATTACTCAAGGTAAAGAAATATTATTGGCAGATATCAAAAAATTCTACCAAAGAAATAGTTATAATTCAGATAAACTTCATCAGAAATTACCTTAGTATGTTCCTTAAAGTTTTTGAAGCAATACAACATGATATGATGACCATTCACAACATTCGTTCGAATGCTTGCATCATTCGTCACACTGTAAACACTGATGAGAAACATGCAATTCTGTCAACTCATTCAACACATTATCTTGCCAATACTAGTGGAAAATCAAGCTAATGCATAAGTATTTAGTATCATGCAGGTTTTCATGTTGATTATGGGAAATTCAAGCTCCATAAAACCTGCTATTTCATACTGTCTAAACCCACCTGATGGATGGCTTGAATCTTGCACCTGCTTGTCATGTTGGGACATATGGTGGCATGTAGATGGTATGCCTTGTATAGGCATGGGTGGTACAGATAGATTTTTAAAAAGGCATCCATAATTGACTCAATATTGAGTTGGTTCCTAACCAAGTCAATAATTAAGCTAGAATCAAACCACGTGAGCACAATGTGAGTTTACTGCATCATTCGGTGCTTGGTTTCTAGAAAATTTGAGTGACTCAGTAGAATACAGAGTCTCAGCTCCAAGTTTCAAGCCATACCCAATGTCCATGTGGTAAAGAGAAAGACTATGGGAATGAAGTCATGGGCTTGATTCCAGCTTACCCACAAAACAAAAGAGAAAAGAAAAGGTCATGAAATATAAAACTACAAAAAATGCTTCAGGAACAAAAGAATTACTTGGGGAGTGTTTTCTGCAGGACTTCCACATGAAGCATCGGTTCCACCTGCAGCCTCATGATTGCTAAGACAGAAAAAATTCAAATAATCCTGTGGCACATATGTTTTCTCGAGCCCAACCTCTTCCAAGGCGTTATAAATTATGTCATACATCATTTGCATTGTTTTATTCTGCAGCAATCAAAAGGTCTCCATATAAATAAACATTACATCATACAGAGTACAAAAGGATGAATGACAAAATTTATATTTAAAAAAACGTAAATTAAATTTCCCATTCAATGTCTAGAGCCTCTCGAGATGTCTAAGATTCCTAATAAAAACTAAAATCAAAGACAGTCAGTGGAGATCACCTGCCAAAAAAGAATCCTCTATGTAGGAACACTTGTCGGATCACCTTTAGGCCACATTGGGATAACTATATAGGTAGAAAATCTCTCATTCGCTTTGATCTTGTTTGCAATCTTAAGAGCAATTTCCATTGGTATTAAATTGTTAGAACTCGCACAATAACCAAAACTCCTTGAAATTCTTAAGTTGGAAATGTTGAACTCAAGAAACTTTTGAGTTGCCGTTCATTGCGCCGTAGCCCAAAAATCAGGCCAGTCCATGGGCAAGGTTTGACCTATCGTCCAATACCTACATACTAGTACCATCCATGAATGATACAACTGTCCGGCCCATGCTTGCCTGAAACAGCCCAATACAGGCCATATCTGTGGTGAATGATTTAATACACAAAAACTGATTTGCAAAGCATGGCCACAGGTATGCAAAAAGAAAATGGATGGTCGAGAAAGGATAATGTCCTCATTCGATATACAAACATGGCCCACTGACTTTCCAAGTGAAGGCACATTAAATGTGGGGCCTGCCTGATGAATGGCCCTAATGTTGCACAGGTGTAGAATTGGCACGCTTGAGTTTTTGGGTTTGGTGACTGCAAATGAGTGACCACAAATAGCATTACATCTCGCTAATCTATGCGCATCATGTAATGATATGAATTGTTCATTAGAGGAATTATTCAACTAAAAGATATCTATGATCTTCCAAGAAAACAAAAACGACATACCTGCTAGTGAAGAGAAAGCTACAGAGATCAGCTCTCATCGTCAGAACTAGAACTATCCATCCGATGGTCCCTAATTGCCGGGAAAAATAGCTTCCGGGGATCTAGAACGGGTGGCACCATTGGTGTTTCCTTGTTAACTGACGGTGTCTTTCTTACCTTCTCTAACGCTTCTTTCTCAACATCTTTGCATATCTTATCCACCAAGCCGAGAAAATCCCACAGTATCACAAACAGATGAAATCCTTCATCTTTCCCAGCCTACCCATTGAAGTAATCGGTGGTGCTCTTCACCAATGACCGTATCCTCTTCTCCTTTGTAAGCAGCCAATGAGCGAATTCTTGTCTGGTTAAAAAAATCTTAGAATTTTAGAGTTGCCAACAAGCAGAATTAGGTACCATCATAAGTGGCTAATTACCAAGATAACAGAAAAAAAGAACCCTAGAAAAATAGCCTCGCACAAATATTAAAGAGAAATATGCAACAGACAGGTATATTCCCCCACACACTAAATTCTGATAATGACTGCCTCTTACTCTTAGAAATGTTGCAGGGAAAAAGAAGGTGAAAATTGACATGAAACCAATCATGATAGTTTATAAGAATGTAACAGACAGAAATTAGTGTTGTCTGCTAGTTTTACTTACTGAAAGTGAATCAAAGAGGACCTACTCAAACACATATAAAGCATGCTTTGATATATTATGGCCCATGACATTGAAATACAACAGAAAGAACATGAAGAAAGAAATATATATATATATATATATATATATATATATATGTATATGTATATGTATATACTTTTCACCTTTTTCTATTTTTCTCTCAAATGGTTGATTTCACTTCAATCTATCAAATATCACTCAAATCTTGTGTTTTGATACAAAATAAGCCTAGATCCAGTATAAATTTAGTTTTAAGCTTTCCTCCACGGTTGATTGAAGAAACAACTACAAAAGCTAAAGTTGGAAAATTTTGAAATGGCTCCTTTATGGTTGTATCAGTGTCAATGTGGGGTGTATCAGCCCATATCAACTGATATGGACTGATTCGGCCCTTTTTCTCTGGCACAACCCTCTATCACTTAACAGGGTGGCTTATGATATGGCTAAAACCAATTTTCAAAACCACGAGCAACTTACCTATGAAAAGGGAAAATGAAGTTAAGCAGCCGCATGTCAACATTTTAGAACATAAACACTAAAACCTTAAAACCTGGTCAGTTACAGACATAAACCTCAAACGTTAAAACATTTTCCGGGTCCCACCAAAAAGAATGAACAAGAAATAGGATCACCATCAGATTTCATGGAAAGTGCATCAAATGACCTAAGTGCTAACTCTGTGGCTTTACTAGCTCTAGACACATTTGTCCCCACCCATTCACATGCAGCTGCATGTGCCAAGTTGTCATGTTTGTGAAATTCCAAGCTTTCCATCAGGCACAGAACCCACCTTTTTCAATGCCTAACCAAAAAAATAAAGCTACCCCACTCTAACAAACAATTGCTGTTGTTGAGGACTGTTGGAATTCTTGTTCCAGTTTATATAATGGTAAGAGAACTGACTGCAATTCAATGCAGGCGCCAGCAACAGGTAGCTCCCCTTTTCTAAACCTACAAGTGGGATCTAGGCTGTTCACCAGGTGGACCCCAACAAATTACCTGCGAAGCAAAAATCAGGTCAGGCCTGTCATCAGGTGGGCAACATTATATATGGAAAAAAAATGATGGTTTTTGAAACTCATCAATGGCCTGTACACAATCCTATATAATTGCCAAGTGCCTGTATGTCATCCATCTCACTCTGCCAGATTATCAAAGTTTTCATCGTTCTAGGAACTCGTTAACCCATGAATATATCCTGTGGGGCCCAGGTTAGCTCGCCTATGGTAGGCAAGCGCCTTGAGTCGGAAGACTCCCCAATGCATATTACAAGGCCTGCACTGGGCTAGCAAGGATTAGATTTTCTATGCCCAAACCAACTTTAAAACTTATTAGGCCAAACCCTGGCCTAGTACACAATCTCTATGTACATATTAATCATATCTAAGAAATGCAAATGACATTACTGCCACTGCCCATAGGTAAGATGTTAAGAGTCACCAGACGGAGCAATGCATTCACCTGATATATGGGTTAAGAATCACCAGACGGATCAGTGCATTCATGACTATCTAGATTTTTTAAGTACAAAAAATAATAGGACGGTAAATAAAAGGGTTGGGAAATTCAAATCTAGGAGCTTTATGAGGTATTCCACCATCCATGGTGAGCCCCATCATAATAGTGATTTGGATCCCTGTACCTTGCCCCATGGTAAACTATACCATTACAGATGATAGGACTGGATAATTACTCATAGCTGATGTTATTTATAGGATTTTGGATCTCAAAAGAAAATGGCAGTACTTTTTTTCTGAATTTACTCAAGAAGTAAATGCATGCATAAACTCATGTTTTTGTATTACCAACTGCTTCATTCTATTTTCTGGTTGATTCTGATTCAAGCTAAATTGTTTGGATGTAGCTCGATGAGGCTGTTACCTGGCTCTGGTTTCTGAACTCCTCTATTTCTCATTACCTCTCTCACTCTTGTCACTTTGTTCCATTGGCCAGCACTTGCATGCATGTTTGCTAGAAGAACATAATCCCCACTTTTAAAGAAGTCTCTCGTCTTTGAAAGAAGTGAATCTAACCGTCTGTAGATGAAACTATGTATGAAGAAGTTGAACAAAGCAAAAATTTCAAGGAAAGAAATCAGAAAAAAAAACAAATAGAACTACCTTGATGTCCCTAGGATATCCACTCCATCCATTAGTTTCTCAAGTTCAAAAATAGGACAGGAACAACTGTTGGGAGATTCTAACCTTTGAATATCTAAAGTCATCTTGTACTCTCCCAAAGCGAAAACCACTTCTTTGACAATAAAAAATGGGCTTTGTCTCCAACACAATGTCTGACATTCAAAAACCAATTTAGAATATCAATATTTTCTTCTGGGCAAGCCACTTTTGTAAAAAACAAAACAAACTGTATATCAAATGAAATAAAAACTCTGATAGAACACTTAATAATTTATCTAAAACACATCCTAAGCAAAGTAAGGTGAGGGGTGTTGAAGTAAGAATGGATGCCATATCAGGTGTACCTATTGCAGAAACATCACTGAATCTTTCTTAGAAAATAATAGGCAAGAGAATTCTAGGTACTTAAACAATAAATCTTGTATTGAAAGAAGCCAGGCCAACAGTTGCAGTATATTTTAGGGAGCTTTTTAGCATATGCTGGGTATTTGGCACTCATATCTGCTGACTTCGGTTATCCTTGATATCAAACCGTAATGTCATGCATTCAATAAGAAGTATGCTAGAACTCCCCACAATACATACATTGTGAAATTGTACAATTGATCAATGAGGTGCATAATAGAGAAGTAAAGAGTTAAATTTTAAAAATGAGTAGAAATACTGAGAGGGTGTTTGTGTGCTAGAAATACAAGCTGATCGAATTTAATTCCTCATATCAGGTTCAACCTTGACTCAAGCAATAGATGCATGGTGCTACAACAAAACGGTGCATTTAATTCCTCATATGCACTACACTGTAGATCCAGCGTGATAGGTAGCTAGCCATGCGAGGGATTGCAAACAAAATAGGGAAGAAGTTTGTAAGGAGTCCCATTTCTCTGGTTAAGACAAACAAGTGACAATACCCACAAAAGTAGGAGAGTAAAGAAAAAAAAAATCCCGAATATACTGATAGATTAAGCCATAGTAGAAAATCAAGTTTAGATAAAAAGCTTCCTCTTCAGAAAATACTCATCTGAAAGTGCAACTTTCTCCAATACAACAATTTGCCGCAAGCAATACATGTTCATGAATAAAACCACAGCAAAAACAAATGGATGCCCACATTATTATTTACTAGGGATGCTTTTTGGATGTACACTCCAACAATGGAAATGTTTTCAAGCTAACACTGACTGAGAAAATTTTGCTGTTAGGTGCACAAAAAGAATAATCGAGACATTTTCTTCTTTTATAATTGTTTTGGTTGTTTGATATTGAGGGTCTGGACTCTAAATGGCAACTACATTATTTTCAAGATTGCCTAAAAGAAATGTAACTGCAGTCGGATTTTTTTTTTTTTTTTTGAAGAATCCAATATGAAAGCTACTTCCTCACCACTAGCCCAAGTATAGAACTGCCAAAAACTTGTGCATTCGTAGAACTGCCAAGGACTTAGCAAATAGAATAGACAAATGCAAAATCATATCCAGACTGATCAAGAACCCTCCAACTCCTTGTGGAGGTTGTTTTCATTTTTCACAACACCATACTCAAATTGGATACTAGAGTTTATGAATTGAAAGTAGCAATATCCTAAGCATAGCCAAGTTATTGTTCGGAGGTGACCACTTATAGCTATAAAATCCCTACTAAAAAGATATGGCCAATGCTGTATATGTGAGGATGTAGAGTAGTAGGATGCAGAAATATAACCTTTCCAAGAAGGTTAGCCCCAGGCACCGGCAATGCCCGATTTTGTTGCAGTGTACACCATCCTTTTTTTTTTTCTTTTCTTTTTTTTTTTTTTGTACATGTGGCCTACCTGATAGTCAAAGAAACTGATTTTTTTTTTTTTGGTTAATGGAAGATTTTTCAAGTGTGAAACATCCATGTTATGAAACTTGTATTTTGGTGATGGTGACCAAATCTCTTACATAAAAGTGAAGAATGCTGAGAATATTAGTTTTAATGAAGAAATGGAAAAAGAAAAAAAAAGTGATGCTTTTTTAGTTTTGTATCCATACATCTAAATAAAATAAAATAAAATAAAAAATATAATGACCCTCTTACTAGCTTAGATCCATTTATATGACTAAAACATTTTATGGACCCCAAGGGGCCCATCCACAAGGAATGTCATGTTATTAGCTCAAATGCACTGTAAATTTCTTATGACAAGCATTGAATACAATTTCTCTTGTAACTGATTATCATTAGAAATAAAGGATTTGAGAGGAGTATATTACAAAACTTCTCTCCTTATTCCTTCTATTTGTTCTAAAATAATGAAATGAACAAAGAGCTCAAGAAATGACATTATTGCATTAAAATGATAGAACAAAGAACTTGAGTGATGGCTTCCTGGTACCATGAGTTTGCATAAACTAAAACATATAAAATTTGAAAATTTGTAATCATGATTTGTCAAGAAATTTCAACACCATGATAGATCTGAAAGAAATTTAACACACCTAGACTCTTCCGTTTAAATAAAACATATCTTATTGATCTTTATTTCAAATCACCTTTTGACTCATCCAAATCAGAATCATTTGCATTATAACCTAACCAAAAACAATGATTCGAGTCCAGAAACAAACCATTGTTAAAACAATGCCAAAAGGTAAAAGGGCTCACCTAAGTTCTTTTCACAGACCTTCCAAAATGATGAAATACTCTTTGAAGCTTTCGTAATCCAAACCTTTACCTAAATCAACCAAAAAATTAATAAAATAAAATAAAACCTTACTAATAAAAACACCAATAAAGATACAAAAGAAACTCATTTTACCATAAAGGTAAAAAGAAGTTCCTTGTTCAAAACCCGATTCTTATAGCGTCAGTGGTAAATGTTGGCCACCGACAAAAATGTGTTGGCAATGCTACCTTTTGATGTAGTGTTGTCTATTGATTTTGGTTGTGGGGCTTACTTAAAGAGTGGACTAGCTTGATTTTATTTCCAGGTGATTGTCATGGTGAAGCCCACCTTGTGCATTGGTCTAGTTCCCTACAACATGTATCATGTTTGGGAGGAAGACGAGCCTCATAGAACCACTTGATTTGATGGCCTGATCTACTTCTAGCATGCAGGGATTTGAACTATTAAAGTGCCATGCACAACTAAAACTTGCAATGGCCAATCCATTGTAACTCTGTCCAAACTAATTCCCAACAAAAAAGGATTGCTAACAAAATGGATAAATAGACCATGCCACATCCAAAGTGGTAAAGCCATTCATAACAAATAACTTACACTAATAATGAAGAATGTGAATCACCTCCTTGGTTGTGAAAGTTGAAGAGTGTTTGTAAAAACAATCGAGAGATCTGTAGAAACAAAATGCTTCTCATGAGAATATTAAATAAAATTGACGAAAATCCATGCCTACTACAAAATCCAATCATTGAAAATAAATACTCTAAGATCAAATCCAGGTTTGAATTCATGTCTTTCAGCCCTTGTCCATACGGGCTCCATGAATCTTGCTTTCCCTTAGGAATAAAGAAACCAATAGAGGCATTCAACATAGATTCACCAAAAAACTGAGCTACGAAAAGAAAAATCTAGATGTAGCCTCTAAAAGACCCCCTTTCTTAAATGAAACAAGGCCGTGGTTGAATATTTGTTGCAATCAACAACTCTGAACAATGTTGTTGTGTCCTGTACATTGTAATCAGCCAGTTTTCCAACATGGCCAGGACCTGACTAATACATATTTATGTTCTCCTCAAGAAGTAAGAGCTCCCCATTTGACCAATACATTTAAGTTCACAAGATACTCTCAGAATATAGGCTTTGGACCAAAATGGGAACTAAGCTTTAAGTTCTTTAGTGCTTGCCATCCTTAGACAAATGCCCAAATAGACATTAGGTAAGTTGAGATCATGAGCTACTTCTGTGATTAATGTCCAAATAGAGGTAGTTAGAGGTACCTTAGAATACTCATGAGTTTGATAGAGCATTACTGGATTAGAGGTAGAAAATTATATTGTACATACTTAAGTAAAGCCGCTATCTGGTTATGATCTTGTGATAGTATAACATCCAAGGGCTATATGATAAAGTAACAACTGACGACAACAAATGGTTAGTCTATCATAGGACAATGAAGAACACAACAAACTGAAATCCATCAGAGAAACATGAAGTAGAATTTCTCAAGAATTGATTTAAAAAAACAAAGAAAATAGAAAAAAATTGATAGTGCATGAGTCTAAAAATCAAGGTCGTGACCCCAGAACCAGACCATTCATGGATGAAACATGTCCATCTCAGGCAATACATATATACTTCAGACGATACTTTAACCCTTGGTCAAAAATCCAACACAGAGGCATAACTCCATTGAATAAAGACAAGAAAGAAAGAAAAAACCCACAAGATGATAGCACCACTTAAGAAAGAAAGAAAAGAAAAGAAAAAGGCATTTCCTAATTAAGGAATAAAAGAGAGTATATGAATAATATTATTAGTGATATGTCTTGTTTAGATTTATTGTTACCGAGAAGAGAAGGATACACAGTTAGACAACATGCAATTACTGAAAGAATGCATTCTCTAACACCAAAGGAAATGGAGACCATTTGATCTCATTAGTGGAAACAGTGGTCCACAGTGCATATAGACAGAACATACTAGGAAAACACATTTGAAATCCTATCCATACATTCCAAAGCATATATACAGATCAAATGGTAGGGAAAAAAAAAAAGAAAAAGAAAAAAGAAAAGGAAAAAGAAAGAAAAATAAGGCAACATACCAGTACTCTGTTCACAACTCCAGTGGTTGAGACAGCAGCAACTATGGCTTCTAGAAATCTTTCATACACCCTTTCGTGGATTGGGTGATCCAGAGAGAGAGGCGTGTTATGGCGAGGACGGCATGGCCGAGAGATCAGCGTACTTCCTTTTGCGGGCCTTCTCGGACTTTGGCATTTTTCGGCGAGGAGGGCAACGACCGAGAGATCAAGAGAGGCCGGAGTGAAAAATGGAGATCGAGAGACGTTGGAGAGAGAGAGAGAGAGCGTTTCAGCCGCTTATTGAAGGGAGGAGAGAAGAGGGGAGAAGGGTTTTGGGAGAGAAGAGGTAGAAGAGACGAGGGG
Source organism: Magnolia changhungtana (assembly GCA_030180095.1). Lineage (NCBI taxonomy): Eukaryota > Viridiplantae > Streptophyta > Magnoliopsida > Magnoliales > Magnoliaceae > Magnolia > Magnolia changhungtana. The sequence goes on along the minus strand of JASAUF010000403.1, from coordinate 2,672,720 downwards.
AGAAGGGTTTTGAGAGAGGAGTGCGCTCGCACGGGACAGAAGAAGCCCGATTTGGAGAGGCACGCGATTTGGGTGTAAAAAATAAAATTTAGGTTTTTTCGTTCGAAGGAGCGACGGTGGATTCACGGTACACGGGCGGCCACTTAAAAACGCCTCTAATTTCTATATACAGTGGCGGTTTATTGCGGCCGCCTGTGATAAAAACGCCCCTGATATTGGTATTTTTTGTAGTGCCATTATGTCACTAATCAAGGGGTCCTTGGCTGGCAGCGGGTATCTAGACATTATGTTATCATCCATTCCCACTGTGGCACTAGTCAACATTTATATACCCACTGTTTTGAACACTTAATGAATGCATGCCAACCCATCATTGACTACTTGAAATGAGAATGAGATGCTACTGACTCCAAACTATTATCATCCATTCCCACTATTGGCCTGTTTTAGCAGGTGGGAAGATTTGGTTTGTCTCGCAATCTCTGCATTTGGCACCAAAATCCTTGATATGCAGAATGTGGGTTGCCCACTCTCATTCTAAAGAGGCCTTTGTTGCATGACTTTCCCATTTCAAAAGAATGTACAATCCATCATAATGAAATTATGAATGGATGAGGATGCAAATCTTTATAGCATATTTTTCTTTTTTCTTTTTTTTTTTCCTGAAGAAAATGATTTCATCTTGTTAAAATTCATAATCGTGGTTTTCATGTGTTGTTGATGTCTTTAAAGGCTAGAGGTGTAGGTTTGAATCTAACTACAACGTCTAATGTGTTTTTAATGGTAATTTCATCATTTATCACTTAAATCCAACTTGCCAATGTGCATGCGTGCACATTCACTTATAGTTTCTATTTCATGGGTTTCTTTTCTTTCCATTTTCTGAATAAAATATACAGGATCCGTGGTGGAATCCGGCTGTTGAGGAGCAAGCAATCATGCGAATTGACTGTATTGGTCAGAAACGAAAGTTACGTTGGTACACCATTTCTCGATAACCTCCATCTCTTACGATCAAAATAGTTCGTAAGAATTGAAAGAGAGATGAATCTGAATGTTTCTCTTAATATTATCAGGTCATTATGTTTCGCAACTTGCTTAGCTCATGATCTAATTCAACAAGAAGCAGAGGCTATTCAATCTCAAAGGAATTGTTGTGAGTAATTGCATTTATATTAGCTAGGCAGTTTGCTATTGCAGCCCACCTCCTTAACAGAGAGGCTATTCAATCTCAAAGGAATTGCTGTGAGTAGGTGTTGAACATGCACTGTTTCTCTTTACTCATGCAAACTTTTTATGTTGCCCTGCAGGATGGTGATGTCAAAATGGCAGATGCCACAACGACAAAGACCGAAAAGAAGGCAGTCATTTTATTGACTATGTAGCTATGATACTTTTTTCAGCTCTATATTACAAAACCTGACAGCCATGTACTAAATTGATAGAGCCTAAAACACCCCAGACTTCTAGATCAAAAACCCTATTTGTTGGCAACCTATCCTATTCTGTCGAAAGAGCTTGTGTAAATATCATTGAATACTAGAGAACTACTCTCGTGACGAGATATTAATTTCTCAATGTGTATGGGAAATAAGAAGGCTACATCTGATAAAATGAGATAATTTGCTTTCTTTGTTCACCTACAGAGAGGAATTCTTCAAAGATGCTGGTGAAGTTGTTGACGTCCGATTTGCATCAAATGAAGAGGGTGTCTTCAAGGGATTTAAACATATTGAGGTTTGCCACTGAGGCAACAGCTCACAAGGTAAGTGTTTTTTTTTTTTTTTTTTTTTTTAAAGAAAACTTCATTATATTTCAAAATATACAAAACCTTCAGGTGGGGCCCAACAAAAAGGGCGAGCCACACCTATCATATGCAACAACAGACCGAAAACAGACGCCAAAGGATGAGCTACCGAGACAACCGCTTCCTAATTACCCCCAGCCTCACTTTATCAAAGAGGCCCCTAACTGCTTGGGAAAGGTTAGGAAGGGAGTAGAACAGGGACGAAAGTTGATTGTTGCTGCCCAAGTTGGCCATTCCGTCTGTCGGCCCATTGCCTTCTCTAAAAACATGACAAAACATTACCTGACCATGGCTAGATAGATTCCGAATTCTATCAACCTAATACCTCCAGTTCCACCCCGCTCGAGCTGAGCCCAATAGGATATGCACCACCAGAAGGGAGTTGGATTCAACCACAATGTTCTTCAGTCCATGAAGACAGAGGGCTAAACCGTTATGGACGGCTCGCAGCTCAACCCTAGTGTTTGAGGCTAAACCATAACCAGCGTAAAAAGCAAAACGGAAGTTACCCTTGTCCCTTCTACATACACTGCCTCCCCTTGCCAACCCTGGATTACCTCGAGATGAGCCATCAACGTTGAGGTTCACCCAACCAGTCAACGGTTTTTTCCAATACACCACCTGGGTGTGCTCATGAAGGGTAGGATGGCCACGAAACCCCATAGAGAATGAAGCCCTGTTGCCACTTCCTGCACGAGATGAAGCGCCCCATGTTTTAATTATCCAGTTCGCCCAAACAGCGATGCGAGATATAATGGTCCCCGATCTTAATTTTGAGTTTTCAAACATGGAAGAATTCCTTGCTTTCCAGAGCTCCTAAAGAATAAAACAAGGGATCAGTGAATGGAAAGGGTCAGAAGGCCTTTGAGCGAGGCGAGTTTCCCACCAGCAACTGAGATGCTCCACCACAGAATTACTATTAGACAACCCGATGCCATAAGTTGTAGCAAAATAATTCCACACTTCAGACGCCCGGACGCTTTGCAAAAAGGTGTGCTCAATCGTCTTAATGGTAGGCGTACTATTTTGCTCATCTATGCAGCAGTTACAACGCGATGCCATTTGGATCCCACGGGACATAACAACCTCATCCACCGGCACCGCTTTCCTAATGAGATGTCACACAAGCATAAAAATCTTTAGCGATATTTTTTTGTTCCAGATTTTCTGACCCCAGCTGGTGCGCGGGCAGCGAGCTCAACAAATCTCCCAGGCTGAGGAAACAGAGAAGACGAGGCCAGAACGGAGTGTCCTGGCCAGTAGTGAGGCAGAAACCCCCATGAAAAATGGAGTTGATGTCTTGTTGGGATAGGAAATTGAACACCACAGAGGGGGCCAGAGGGCCCATGCTTCCCTGAAAATCTTGTACCCTGAGCACCGATAGAGATGAAGGAATGTTTGATGTGACCCTGTTTAGCAGAGGGCCAAGACTGGTCCAGTTAGCTGACCATAGATTTAAGGAACCCTCTCCAATGTGCCACTAAGCTATTAATTGAATGGAGGGAAGAAAAGTTCTAATTCGCCTTCACAACGGAGAGACTACAGCCGAAGGGATAGGGTGGCCAACATGAAGGATGTCGTGGCTATATCTGGCTTTCATAAACAATCCCCAAAGCCCCTTTTCAGGGCGGTGCAAGATGATCCAGGCCAAACGGAACGCATTCATGACATCCTTGAGTCGTCTAATCCCCAAGCCACCTTCAACCTTTGGCAAACAAATCTCTCACCAACTGCGCCAATGAAGTTTTTTCCTGCCTTCAGCCTAACCCCAAATGAAGTCATCAAAGAGCCTCTCCAACGTCTGTAGAACCGTCACTGGAACATGCGTAGCTTCCATCGTGTGAACCGACGTGCTAGTCAAAACGTGGTTAACAAGAGTGGCCCTGCCCGCCATAGATAGAAATCTTGCTTTCCAGCCTATAATGCGTCTTTCCACCTTATTAAGAAGACACTGAAAAGCGTTCGTTCTTCTTCGCCCCATCGAAATTGGGACCCCCAAATAAGTTATCCCCTCTACAGATCCCACCATCCCCAGCTCCCTATGTATGCTAGCTCTTATAGAAACCACCGTATTCTCGGAGCAAAAGAAAACACTTTTCTGGAAGTTTGTCTTTTGACCCGAGACCTGTTGATAACGATCTAGGAACTGCTTAACCACCTTGACGGAACGGATGCCCCCATTCAGAAATAATAATGTGTCATCTGCAAAAAGGAGATAAGACACCATCACACTGCCACTTCGCCCTTTGAATGGATGACAGACACCCGTAGCCACCAACCTCTTGAAACCTCGACTGAGCACCTCAGAAGCCAAAATGAAAAGGCTGGGAGAAAGCGGGTCCCCCTGGCGGAGCCCGCGAGTAGACTTGAAATATCCTCCAACCTCTTCATTTACAAGAACCGAGAACCAACAATTACTCCATCAGCGCTCCACCAGATTCAGTCAAGCGGCTGAACATGCCCAATCCAATTTTCTCACAGATGGCTCTCTCCTGCAATTTGAACAGAGACCCTTCTGGTAAGGGAATCGGATCAAGGGGCCTAACAAGGTTTCAACGGTGGAAATCATTACTTGTACTGTTTCCTGTAGTATGATCCACTTGATCTTTGGATCCACTTGATCTTTGGATATACTTAAATTTTGAGCTCAACACCTTAAATTCGCTGTAAAAACGTATGGACGGTGTGGATAGACCACATACATTTAAGGTGGGCCCAACTAGCTGCGCAATCCGATTTCCGTTGGGGAAGATGACGGCAGATCCTCTTACGTTTCTATTTACAGAAGAGAGAGAAAGGGGCTAACCGTGTTTGTTACACCGTTTGGAGGGGGAAGCGGCTCCACATTTTAGAGCCAATAGGCTTTTGCCACGTCAACTCAGTACCCCTTATGGTACTGAGTTACTCAGTACCTAATCCGATTCCCTAGTTTAGTTGTGTGTCACAGTTTCAAATACCGGCATAGAAATAAAAGCTTTACTGGTTTTGGTCCACAGTCAAAACTATTGACCTGACTCGACTCGACTGGGTTACCATTGAAGCCCTACCGAGTCACGGTCAAGCAATCTCCAGGTCCAACGACACGCTCCTGCACAGGAGAGAGAAAATAGCTCAAGACTCTCCTCTCTCTCTCTCTCTCTCTCTCTCTCTCTCTCTCTCTCTCTCTCTCTCTCTCTCTCTCTCTCTCTCTCTCTCTCTCTCTCTCTCTCTCTCTCTCTCTCTCTCTCTCTCTCTCTCTCTCAATAATGACTTTCCTACCTCTCATGGCTTCAAGGCCATTAGATGGAGAGTGGGGATCAAAGAATGGAATCGTCATGTTACAGTCCCACCAGCATGGCCCCGTGGCACCTTCCAGACCTTCAAGCTGCACCAATGGACCAGCAAACAGTGGTAGCTGCCCACTCATGGAAAAGAACATCGTGGGCGATGTCCATACAACATCAAGTGGTCCAAATTATACTGTTGTCTAGTTTGGTACCGATGCCTTTGATAATGAAACTCATGGCCACGATCAAGTTTCTTCATCTTCTTTGTTGGTTGATCTTGGTGCAAGTATTTAATATCAGCAGCATATAGATGTGTTTGCGTTTCTTTTCTTTCTTTTCAAGTCAGTTTAGATATATTTTTTGAATGGGAACGACCCCTTCTTAAGGAGATGCCGAATAATTGCGAAGCTTGTCATTTTTATGATAATTCATTTCTTGTAATTGTAACATTCAAATTAATTCCTAGCGTTTCTCTTTTTTAAGTGCTGGTAACTCATCTTCTATTCAAGTCGAGCTCATCTATGATAATCATGACCATCCAATTGCAGGGCTCAACGCAAACAGATCTACCATCAACACTATGGGCAAGTATGGTGTACTGTGGAGAGATAGCTCTACCACATTATGCTTCTTCGGGTTCTATGTGCTCTTTGAGGTCGTGATAGGAGTGTCTGTTATTTTTATTTTTTATTTTTTTTGAGGTCGTGATAGGAGTGTCTGTTGTTAATTGCGGACCATTCATCTTGTGTTCCTCGTCATGGATAGCTTATGTTTCGAAAGTTATACTTATTGGACGTTCACATCCATTACTTTTTTATCACCTTAAGTAGTTAAGGTTGACCATTAAACATTTTTACGGATGGATGGGATCGTTCTATCTATGTGCATCTTGAATTATTTGCCATCCATGGCCAACTACATGGACAGACCCAATTAAAAAATGAGCTGCCACTCAATTGCAGGCTAGGGCGCTGAGAGGCCCCACCGTGATTTATGAATTTATCAACACCATCCATCCATTTTACATATCATTTTATGATAAAAGCCAAAAATATGAAGTATATACAAGGCTCAAGTAGACCGCAATACAGGAATCAGTGGTGATAATGACACCCACCCCTCTTTGGGCCCACTATAATGTTTATTTTCCACCCAACCTATTCATAGACTCGGACGAAGGCAAAATGCAAATATCAGGTTGATCCAAAGCTTCTGCGGCTCCCAAGAAGTTTTTAATGGTGTGCGTTTAACTCCCATTATGGGTCCACTTGTTCCTTGGATCTGCCTCATTTGGGGACTTATAACCTAAACTAATATAGAAAAATGGATGGACTGTGTTGATAAACCCATACATCACGGTGGGACCCTCAGACTCCTGGCCTGTTCCGGGCTCGGGACATGCGGGGTAGTACCCAATCCGCATTCGTCATGTAATTGCTTTTTCCAAATTTTTAGAGACGTCGCAGTATTTTATTGTTCCATTCCCACCACGGTTCAAAAACTTGTGATTCCACTTGGAACTAGGACGAGTCAACTTGACTCGGCTAAGCTCTAAGCCGAGGCATCTTGTAAACTCGGTTTGTATCTTACCCGTGCCTGACTCACCGTTGATTTTCCCCTGACTCTCGGTTTGAACTAGACTTCTGCCTTGCCCTTGACTCATGACTCGTCGTCGACTCAGTGATTTTGTCACCAACGTCTTACGCTGATTTATTTTTTTTTAATAAAAAAGAGTGGAGAGTGATGTTCAAACCGAAGATCGCTTGGGGTAACAGGTGCTCTAAATTAGTGCACGATGCCACTGTAGAGTATCAGATTTAGACATTTTTATTATGAGCTTTTTGCTAAGCCTACGAGTGCATGGATCAAAGCTCATGTACCCGCCACAAATGTGCCAACGCAGCCGAATAGGTTCCAGATTCAATCCATGCATCAAAATGACACCGCTGTATTGACATCAGGACCAAGGATTACGTTGTTCTACTGGTCTGGTGGGCTACAGTTTGCTAAACAAATGCATGGCTATATAGGACATGGCGTTTTGTAACCCATTCACCTGTTTCCAATATTGGGCCCACGTGACCAGATTTATTTTTGGGAAACCATATAGAAGATCGGACCTCCATGCAATGGATTGGATGCCGTTTGTCATGCTAGCACATTTAAGGTATGTGCAGCAGCTTTATTGCATATGCGTGTGCATAAGAATGATCTTTTATTATTTATATGTAAAAAAGATACATTTATAAATATATTCAATTTTTGGCTGAACTTTCAAGTCAACATGATTAACGGGACTTCAAGTTTCTATATATATATATTTTAATGGGACTTCAACTTCAAGAGTTGAGTACTAGATTATAACAACCCTAATTTTCAGACCAATAAAAAACCTGGTTAGCTAAAAATAATAAATTAATTTTACATTTATTAACAAAATCAAGGCTCCTTCTCGGTCCGGTCTGCCTGGGACGTGGTAAGGCCCCACGGACAGAAAAGGGAATGGGTAAAGTGGGTCTGGCACTCGAATATTCCACCTAAAATCTCCATTTTCCTTTATCGAGCTCTTCATAGAGTTCTTCCCCTTGATGCTGATATCCAGTGAAGAGGAGTGCCGCTTGTCTCTATGTGCGTGTGTTTCTCTACTTTTCCCGAATCCAGGCCTTCTCCACTACCAGAAAAATGGGCAAAGGCTACGGATAAAATCCGTAGCCATAGGTCTATGGCTACGGATCTAGCCCGTAGCACTAGCGAAGTCGTAGGTCCCGTAACAATAGGTTTGGAACCTATGGCTACGAATTTAATCCGTAGCTATATGTTCCAACAGCTACGGATATGATCCGTAGCAATAACTACCAGAAAACAGACAAAGGCTACGAACCAAATCTGTACCCATAGATCTATGGCTACGGTTGTAGTCCGTAGCATGACCGTAGTCATAGGCGCGGTGGAACCTATGGTTACGGATTTAATCCGGAGCTATATATTCTAATAGCTACGGTTATAATCCGTAGCAATATATTAAAAGTTCTTAGCATATGCCAAATGTAAGGCTACACCTGTCAGATTAGTGGCTACGGTCAAAATCCGTAGCTATTTTGGACATTAAAAATTTTTATATAATCATTTGTTCATTCAATTACCACCGTACAATCATTCATTCATTCAATTACAATCGATTACAATCCTTCATTCAATTAATTACAATTACAATCCTTCATTTAATCAATTACAATTACAATCAATTACAATCCAATTCATTCAATCAATTACAATTACAATTACAATAATACTGAAAATACAAGTATTTGGCTTCATTAGAGAAATTAATGTGCTCGACTTCACCATGAAATTTCAACAGCTTCGTATATTCCATCAGCCTACAAACAGTCATGTCACTCATAAATTAGAATACCCATTGGAGAAAAGAAAAACAAAGTGAAAGAAGTGCATTATGTATAACCATTTTTTTTCTTAATGAATTAAAAAAAAAAAAACTTAAAGAGGAATGAAATTGACACAAAAGAAATGGTCTCACTATATGATTATATGTTTAAGTTTAGGTTAAGGTTTAGGTTTAGGTTATAGGTTTTGGGATTTGATAATGAGTTTGGGTTTAGGTTATAGGTTTTAGTTTTGGTTTTGGTTATAGGTTTTGAGATTTGAGAATGGGCTCAGGTTTAGGTTATAGGTTTTGGTTAAGGTTTAGGTTTTTACATTTGAGAATGGGTTCGGGTTTAGGTAATAGGTTTTGGTTTTGGTTTAGGTTATAGGTTTTGGGATTTGAGAATCGGTTCGGGTTTAGGTTATACGTTTTAGTTTTGGTTTAGGTTATAGGTTTTGGTTTTGGGAATTGAGAATGGGTTCGGGTTTAGGTTATAGGTTTTAGTTTTGGTTTAGGTTATAGGTTTTGGTTTAGGTTTAGGTTAAGGTTTAGATTATAGGTTTTTGGATTTGAGAATGGGTTATGGTTTAGGTTTAGGAATTGGGTTCATGCTCGGGATTGGGTTTAAGTTTTGGTTTTCAAGTTTAGGTTTAGGTTTAGGTTAGAGAGTTGAGATTAGGATTAGGTGTAGGTTTAGCTCTAGGAATTGAGTTTAGGTTATAGGTTTAGGGAAAGTTTAGGTTTAGGTTATAAGTTTTGGGATTTGGGAGTAGTTTTAGGTTATAAGTATAGGTTTAGGTTAGGTTATAGGTTAAGGTTTAAGGATTTGAGTTTAGGTTATAGGTTTTGGTTTAGGTTTTTTAGGATTTGAGAATGAGTTTGGGTTTAGGTTATAGGTTTTGGTTTTGGTTTTGGTTTAGGTTATAGGTTTTGGTTAAGGTTTAGGTTTTTGGATTTGAGAATGGGTTCGGGTTTAGGTTATAGGTTTTGGTTTTGGTTATAGGTTTTGGTTAAAGTTTAGGTTTTTGAATTTGAGAATGAGTTCGGGTTTAGGTTATAGGTTTTGGTTTTGGTTTAGGTTATAGGTCTTGGTTAAGGTTTAGGTTTTTGGATTTGAGAATGGGTTCGTGTTTAAGTTATAGGTTTTGGCTTTGGTTTTGGTTATAGGTTATGGGTTAGCGTGTGAATGGATTCGGTTTGGTTTTGGTTAAGGTTATGGGAATTTGAATGGTTTAGGTTATTATAGGTTTTGGTTTAGGTTATTGGTTTTAGGGTTTAGGTTTGGTTTGGGTTTATAGGTTTTTAGATTTGAGAATGGGTTCGGGTTTAGGTTATAGGTTTTGGTTTTGGTTTAGGTTATAGGTTTTGGTTAAGGTTTAGATTTAGGTTATAGGTTTTGGGATTGGAGAATGGGTTCGGGTTTAGGTTATAGGTTTTGGTTTTGGTTTAGGTTATAGGTTCCGGTTTAGGTTTAGGTTAAGGTTTAGGTTATAGGTTTTGGATTTGAGAATGGGTTATGGTTTAGGTTTAGGAATCGGGTTCATGTTCGGGATTGGGTTTAAATTTTGGTTTTCAAGTTTAGGTTTAGGTTTAGGTTAGAGAGTTGAGATTAGGATTAGGTGTAGGTTTAGCTCTAGGGAATTGAGTTTAGGTTATAGGTTTAGGAAAGGTTAGGTTTAGGTTATAGGTTTTGGGATTTGGGAATAGTTTTAGGTTATAAGTATAGGTTTAGGTTAGGTTATAGGTTAAGGTTTAGGGATTTGAGTTTAGGTTATAGGTTTTGGTTTAGGTTAAGGTTTAGGTTTTTGGATTTGAGAATGGGTTCGGGTTTAGGTTATAGGTTTTGGTTTTGGTTTTGGTTTAAGTTATAGGTTTTGGTTAAGGTTTAGGTTTTTAGATTTAAGAATGGGTTCGGGTTTAGGTTATAGGTTTTGGTTAAAGTTAAGGTTTTGGATTTGAGAATGAGTTCGGGTTTAGGTTATAGGTTTTGGTTTTGGTTTAGGTTATAGGTCTTGGTTAAGGTTTAGGTTTTTGGATTTGAGAATGGGTTCGCGTTTAAGTTATAGGTTTTAGCTTTGGTTTAGGTTATAGGTTATGAGATTTGAGAATGGGTTCGGGTTTAGGTTATAGGTTTTGGTTTAGGTTTAGGTTAAGGTTATAGGTTTTGGATTTAAGAATGTTATTTAGGTTATAGGTTATAGTTTTGGTTTAGGCTTAGGTTTAGGTTTTTGGGATTTGAGAATGGGTTCGGGATTAGGTTATAGGTTTTGGTTTTGGTTTAGGTTATAGGTTTTGGTTAAGGTTTAGGTTATAGGTTTTGGTTAAGGTTTAGGTTTTGGATTTGAGAATGAGTTCGGGTTTAGGTTATAGGTTTTGGTTTAGGTTAAGATTTAGGTTTTGGATTTGAGAATGGGTTTGGGTTTAGGTTATAGGTTTTGGTTAAGGTTTAGATTTTTGGATTTAAGAAATGGGTTCGGGTTTAGGTTATAGGTTTTGGTTTAGGTTAAGGATTAGGTTTTTGGATTTGAGAATGGGTTCGGATTTAGGTTATAGGTTTTGGTTTAAGTTTTGGTTTAGGTTATAGGTTTTGGTTAAGGTTTAGGTTTTTGAATTTGAGAATGGGTTCGAGATATAGGTTATAGGTTTTGGTTTTGGTTATAGGTTTTGGTTTTGGTTAAAGTTTAGGTTTTTGGATTTGAAAATGGGTTCGGGTTTAGGTTATAGGTTTTGGTTTTTGTTTAGGTTATAGGTCTTGGTTAAGGTTTAGGTTTTTGGATTTGAGAATGGGTTCGCGTTTAAGTTATAAGTTTTGGCTTTGGTTTAGGTTATAGGTTATGGGATTTGAGAATGGATTCGGGTTTAGGTTATAGGTTTTGGTTTAGGTTATAGGTTTTGGTTTTGGTTTAGGTTAAGGTTTAGGTTTAGGTTATATGTTTTTGGATTTGAGAATGGGTTCTGGTTTAGGTTATAGGTTTTGGTTTTGGTTTTAGTTATAGGGTTTGGGATTTGAGAATGGGTTCGGGTTTAGGTTATAGGTTATGGTTTTGGTTTTGGTTTAGGCTTAGGTTTAGGTTTTTTAGGATTTGAGAATGGGTTCGGGATTAGGTTATAGGTTTTGGTTTTGGTTTAGGTTATAGGTTTTGGTTAAGGTTTAGGTTTTTTGGTTAAGGTTTAGGTTTTGGATTTGAGAATGGGTTCGGGTTTAGGTTATAGGTTTTGGTTTAGGTTAAGGTTTAGGTTTTGGATTTGAGAATGGGTTTGGGTAGAGGTTATAGGTTTTGGTTTAGGGATTTGGTTTAGGTTATAGGTTTTGGTTTTGGTTTTTGTTTAGGTTATAGGTTTTCATTACGGTTATAGGTTTTGGTTTAGGTTATAGGTTTTAGGCTTTGGGATTCGAGAAATGGGTTCGAGTTTAGGTTATAAGTTTTGGTTTTGGTTTTGGTTTTGGTTTATGTTATAGGTTTTGGATTTGAGAATGGGCTCGGGTTTAGGTTATAGGTTTTGGTTTTAGTTTAGGTTTAGGTTATAGATTTTTGGATTTGAGAATGGGTTATGGTTTAGGTTTAGGAAATTAAGTTCGGGTTCGAGATTGGGTTTAAGTTTGGGTTTTCAAGTTGAGGTTTAGGTTTAGGTTAGGGAGTTGAGATTAGGATTAGGTGTAGGTTTAGCTTTAGGGAATTGAGTTTAGGTTATAGGTTTTGGTTTTGGTTTAGGTTAGAGGTTTTGATTTAGCTTATAGGTTATAGGTTATAGGTTTTGGTTATAGGTTATAGTATTTGAGAATGGGTTCGGGTGTGGTCCCTGCAAATACAAATATAAACATGGCCTGTCCGAATGGCCAGGCCCTTCCAATGCCGTCCATACGAAATGGACAGCTTCATCATGGTCATAACAGCGGTTCCCACCTTCTAGGGACCCCAAATCTCGAGCAAATACATAAACACGGCCCGTCCAAATGGCCAGGCCCCTCCAATGCCGTCCATAGGAAATGGACAGCTTCATCATGGTCATAACAGCGGTTCTCACCTTCTAGGGACCCCGCTTTTCCGGATAGCTCCGACGCACATCCGGGTCTGCTCTATTAATCTCGAGCAAATATATAAACACGGCCTGTCCAAATGGCCAGGCCCCTCCAATGCCGTCCATAGGAAATGGACAGCTTCATCATGGTTATAACAGCGGTTCCCACCTTCCAGGGACCCCCGCTCTTCCGGATAGCTCCGACACACATCTGGGTCCACTCCATTAATCTCGAGCAAATACATAAACATGGCCTGTCCAAATGGCCATGCCCCTCCAATGCCGTCCATAGGAAATGGACGACTTCATCATGGTCATAACAATGACGGTTCCCACCTTCCAGGGACCCAGCTCTTCCTGGATAGATCCGACGCACATCCGGTTCCGCTCCATTAATCTCGAGCAAATACATAAACACGGCTGTCCAAATGGCCAAGCCCTCTCCAATGTCTTGTCCATAGGAAATGGACGGCTTTCATCATGGTCATAACAACAATGTTCTGTAGTCCAGGGACCCCGCTCTTCCTGGATAGCTCGACACACATCCGGGTCCACTCCATTAATCTCGAGCAAATACATAAACATGGCTTTGTCCAAATGGCCAGGCCCTCAATGCCGTCCATAGGAAATGGACAGCTTCATCATGGTCATAACAACGGTTCCCACCTTCCAGGGACCCCCGCTCTTCCGGATAGCTCCGACGCACATCCGGGTCTGCTCCATTAATCTCGAGCAAATACATAAACACGGCCTGTCCAAATGGCCAGGCCCCTCCAATGCCGTCCATAGAAAATGGACAGCTTCATCATGGTCATAACAGCGGTTCCTGCCTTCCAGGGACCCCCGCTCTTCCGGATAGCTCCGACGCACATCCGAGTCTGCTCCATCAATTTCGAGCAAATACATAAATACGGCCTGTCCAAATGGCCAGGCCACTCCAATCATGTGCATTCTTGACAAGAGACATACCAGATGCTTGAATCTAAAATACGCAGCTCCAATCCCCACACATGCAACATCCACCTAAAAGAATGCGCATAACCGTCATGCTTGAGTAATCAATACAAGAATCTACATTTAAAACTATAAAACCAGAGATACTCATTGCATTTTCTTGTTTAGGTTTAGGTTATAGGTTATATGTTATAGGTTATAGTTTTAGCGATTTGAGAATAGGTTAAGGTTTAGGTTTAGAAAATTAGGTTCGGGTTCGGGATCGGGTTTAAGTTTGGGTTTTCAAGTTTAGGTTTAGGTTTAGGTTAGGTAGTTGAGATTAGGATTAGGTGTAGGTTTTGGTTTAGGGATTTGAGAAAACATTTAGGTTTTAGGTCATAGGTTTAGGTTTTAGGCTTAGGTTTAGGTTCTAAGTGTAGGTTATAGGTTTAGGTTTAGGTTTAGGTTAGGTTGTAGGTTAAGGTTTAGGGTATTGAGAATAGGTTAAGGTTTAGTTTAGGAAATCGTGTTACGTTTCTGGATCGGGTTTAAGTTTGGGTTTTCAAGTTTAGGTTTAGGTTTAGGTTAGGGAGTTAAGATTAGGATTAGTTGTAGGTTTAGGTTTAGGGATTTGAGAATAGGTTAAGGTTTAGGTTTATGAAATCCGGTTTGGGTTCGGGATCGGGTTTAGGTTTGGGTTTTCAAGTTTAGGTTTCGGTTTAGGTTTGGGAATTGAGATTAGGATTAGGTGTAGGTTTAGGTTTAGGGATTTGAGAATAGGTTAAGGTTTAGGTTTAGGGATTTGAAATCGGGTTTAGGTTTATCTTTTTCTTTTTTGCCCAAATCCATGTCAATGTATGAGAATCATGCATAAATATGGATTTTAAGCAAAATGCATGAGGGGAATTACAACATAGATATCATGCACACGATATCACATAATGTATTGTTTGATTAACTACACATGTGCATTCTTGACAAGAGACGTACCATATGCTTGAATCTGAAATATGCAGTTCCAATCCTCCCACATGCAACATCCACCTGAAAGAATGCGCATCATGCTTGAGTAATCAATACAGGAATGTACAAGTAAAACCATAAAACCAGAGATACTCACTGCATTTTCGGGATCTCCTCCATAGTTTACTATCTCATTCTAAAGCCCTTCTCCCTCCTCCTTTATCCGGGCTTGGGACCGGCAATGCAAAGAGTTGCATTGGCGGAGTTAAAAAAGGGCTTAGGCTCCATTTGGTTTTTTTAAAAAAATGTTTTCATAAATACTAATGTGATGACCAAATGGAGCCTAAGACTATAAATACATTCAAATATAGAGTACAAAATTCATTCAATATTTAAAAAAAAAAAAACAAATGCCAAATTAGTTCAAAATTAGTTCAAAATGCACACTACACGTTCAAAATTAGTTCAAAAATGCACACTACACTTTCCCATTGAACTATGTACAAAATTCACTTCAGGTAAGAGCTAACCATATAAATGATACAAAGTCAACTTGTTCCCTGGACCACAAAAGCATGCAAGGAAAAGTCCAACAAGCACACTAACCAAACAAAGGCAACAAACATCTAACCAATTTTCATGAAGAAACTGATTTGATTGTAATTAGCTAACCAAATATGGGGTCTTTATCCATGATCCAAACAATCTATTTGATTTATTTTATAAATGTAGGACATCAAAAAAATAAACATGATTTGTGATTTAGCTGCAAAAACTGATACTTCAAAGTTAGAATTCGAATGGGATTGGGACAAGTAATATGGTGAGCTAGAAATTTCTAAAAATGCACAAAAGAAAGAGACGTCTATCCTATTTTCCATAATCTGGGTTGGGTGGTCTCATAGCTAACTAGATACTCAAGACCAGTACCATATGATATTTTCAATGTTGCATTAACAAAACTTTACAAATAAATGATGACAAATAAGCATACAATGAGTTAAAAGAATAAGGTAGTGGAAAGAAACTAGCAGCCATTCAATCATGCTTCTAATAACCTGGGTTGTTCATCATTAATGTAACCTGACAATGGAGGTTAAAGTCTTATGATAGTTCAACTTCTCCTAGAATTACCTTGACTATATCAGCAGTCTTAGAGCATGGAAAAAGGAATACTTCTATAATCCTTCTAAAAGAGAATCTCCATCAGCAATGGCTGCAACATATTAATGAACTTAATAGCCTCTTCTGTTCCCTTCTTGTCAAGAATAGAAGTAACAATCTCTGTGAATGATGACTGCAGTAAATCTCTTAAACATCCGACTGAAGAATAATATATTCAGTATTCAGGAAAAAATCAGGGGAAAAAATAAAAAATACTTGTTATTTGGCTGAAACGATGGGCATGCGGGTAATTTGTAGAAGCTATTTGGCTGTTAGAAGATGCTTCCTTTCTCTTTACAATGAGAAAAGCTTTGATGATCCAGCAAAGTATGATAGTTGATACAATGGCATTAATAAATTTGTGCAAGTGGCATGTAATGAACTCAAAATAAACCATACAAATCGTGGGTCCATTTGAATCTCTTAAACAGAGGATTGCATTGATTTGACTTCCGTTTGGTGGATGCATGTTGAATGAACAGTTGAAACAAAAACAATTAACGGCACAAAATTCAAGAAATAGATGTTTATGGTGAGCTATTTGAAGTGGATATATCCAACCTGGTGGTCTTGGACAGTTTGAACCATTACTATTTTAAAACTGCCCCTCCACCTATTCCCACTTTTCTTACACTCTACTCCCTCTACTTATTATCCCTGCACTCTCTTTTTATCATTAGGTGCTGTAACACCTGACCTGTAAAAAGGGCCTTCAAAGGACTGATATAGGGCTGATACATTCTATTTCCTTTAAAGGTGGCCTGCGTGGTATCTGTCATACAGCCGACTGTTTACCATTTCTGAATACCTTGCTCCACATGCATTGTATGTGCTATGTCTACTAGTATGTTTAATGTTACTCCACAATATTTGTTGATCGTGGAGCTTTATGTTTCTAATTCTCATAGATCTTGTTTATGTTCTTCAATTTTGGAAAATTTCAATTTTGTTTGTAAGCCAACTCCTGCTATTGTTATCTTGTGTAATAATGTGAAAAATATCTTCTTGCTAGAAAAGAATCCATAAACAAATTCAAATTTAAATATAGTCTAAATTTTTATAAAGCTGAATGCAGAACTTTAGTTGACTGTGTATGATTTGATCTCTGAACTTGGGTAAAATCCACACTCAATGTACATGTATGGCTCACCAGTTGATGGGAAAAGCTTGAGCTTTCAAGCTTGAGCTTTGGCCCACCAGTTGATCAGACATTCTTAAGCATTGGGCCAGGGTACCTACAATAGCAATATATTTAAGATTTTGCAACTTCAGAGACACCATGGTTGCAACTAGAAATTCTGTAAAATCAAAAGAACATAAAATAATTGACTTGTAAAAGCATAAATTTACTAGTGTTTTTTTTAACCAACTTGCTTGATAGGACAAGCTCCACAAGTTCAACTAAAAGTAACAAACAAGATCTTTCAGACCACAAAAGGCACCTTTCATTAGCATCCAACTGTCCTGACATTCACTCCAATACCAGAACATCCACTGTAAGTACGTTTGACTGATGCAAGCTTATAATTCTTTGTGAATTAATGATTTATATTACGCTCTAGGCAACCTTTATAACTAGGAATTATTTCAATGTTTATGAAATCATTGATATTGATTGAACCTTCTACAAGTATATGACCCTTCCATTTTCCAATAAAAACTTGTTTCTCACAAGTGGCTATTTCATCCCCATTGAGCAATCAGATCTATTCTACCCAGAGATTGGGTGTGTTCATTGATGGTAGAGAAACCTAGTGATGAATTTATGCATACTCTCTTTCTTCTTGCCGAACCACAAAACTAGCCATTCTAATCCCAAAGTACTTGGTAATGACAGGTAAGAATTTCTGTAAGTTTCTTAAATATGCAGAAATCAGAAGCATTCAGGTGTATTATTAGTACTAGTTCTTTCATGAGCATAAAAAACTTACAGCGGGACTTTTGTCCATTTCTATGAACACTTGCTTGCATCTTGCCATAGATTTCCAGTTCTTTGTCTTGTTTGTTTTATGCCTTCCTTTGCGATCTTTAGTATCTTCTTGCGAATTAGCCGCACATCGCCAATATCCAATTAAATCAAAAAAAACTACATCAGTCTTTTAATCAACAATGCAACAACAAAATCTTTAGAAATCCTTGAGTTAATCTGTCTTTCTAAAACAGAAAGGCTTTTGGGCCACTGCATTTAGACAATGGGACCCTCTTGTTGAGCAGCTTGGTTCTCACAAATGTGTGGCAGATTGGCATGTAGAAGCCATGAGCCCCTTGCAAGGTTCACTTACATAGAGTCCATAAAAATCAATCCTAGCCATTAAGACACTCAAAAACAAGAAGATGGAACACAGAGCAAGAGAGGGCATCATTATACACACCCAGGACAAAAGATCATCGTCCATGACATGGGCTTCTAGGACCAATGAAAAGAACTCCTGAAATTAAATGAAATCTAACTGTGCATTAGAAAAGAAAAATAGCTGTTTTGAT
The DNA here is from genome assembly GCA_030180095.1 of Magnolia changhungtana. Taxonomy (NCBI): domain Eukaryota; kingdom Viridiplantae; phylum Streptophyta; class Magnoliopsida; order Magnoliales; family Magnoliaceae; genus Magnolia; species Magnolia changhungtana. The sequence goes on along the minus strand of JASAUF010000403.1, from coordinate 2,654,698 downwards.
AACTGGGCAAGCTTTAAAGCACTCAACCAAGTCAATGAATCTTATCTGCCCATCTTTTGAACCATTTTCAATATTTCCAGAGTAGGGTGCTTTTAGTTACACTAAATATCATGAAATTTCATGGTTAATCAGTCTAATTAGATGAAAAATATCATGAAATTTCATGATATTTGGTGCAGCCAAACGCAAGCTTAGCTACAGTAATTTATGCATAAAACTTGATTGGCTCGCTACCTGTATGATTTGATTTGATTATGATTTTTCAATGATTAAAACTAGTATGCAAAACTATACACCATGAAGATAAGCATATGAAAGAGGAGATTCATCAGTACACATGTAAGAGATCCTGTCCATTCACCGGGCGTCACAAGACAGGTTCACTCATCAGGTATGCCACATGCGCATGCTGGATATAGATGATTGGTACTATCTGCCAACCAAGGCAAATCATTAACCTGGATCTTGCACATGTGAGCAATGCTTGTACTTTTCTCCTAAATCTCCTCTTCAATCAGCCTTACTATGAACCTTCCCAGCATTTCTATATGTTCAAACAGCAGAAGAATTCTACCTTGCACAGACAATCCAAAAAGATGTCCTTAGAGAACCATGAATCATCCAATATCACCGATGCGCCTTTCTCAAAACCAATTGTGTTTGCATGGTCCTTACGAAACCCATAAAGAAAAGATTGGAATTCATCTTTTCAATAAATTAATTAAAACAGACTCATATAGAAAAAACTATTTTACAAAATCTTTTCTGAGATAACATATCTTTGATTGATGAAACAGCCAAAGAACAACTGTGAGATCCAAATCTATGGGAAGCACACCATCAACAAATTGAAGCAAGAAATTTTCTAAAAAGCCGAAACAAGAGTCTCAAATCTCATTTACCTGTTAAAGCATAGGACATACTGAAATACCTCAAGTCAATTTCATCAATTCCTCATTAAATGGAACAAAATTGGGCTTTCCCTGTGTAGTACCAAAACTGAAAGAAACAAATACTTTTCCTCAGTTCGCTGATCATATGTTCAAAGTACAGGAAGCAAAAGCAGAATTAGAAACAAGACCTTATTGATATGGTCAAAATCACAAAGTAGGGAAAAAAACAAGAGGAAAAGATGAAGCAAGAGCATGCAGCGAAATGGAGAAAATAATAAACATTTAATCAACAAAGTCGAAATATTGAAACCACACTCCATAACGAATAACAACAAACCATTTTTTTTTCCTTAAAGGTAAGATGACAAACACTTTTGGAGTGCACTAAGAAAATATCAATCAACGGTCTGTCTCTCAAACTCAAATGGCGCAAGTATTTTTTTTACTACAACAAGTTATTCCTCTTTTTTGTCATTCACACAATATCAGCAAAAAACAAGTTTTTAACTCTAACCATGAACAACGAAAAGAACATCTCTATGGCAGTGCCCACTTTTATATATCACCACCGCCATCTTGTCCCAAGCAAGCTTATTTTGGGTGGGCTTTACAGATCCCTTTCTTAAGCCCCAGTCCTTGCTGAAGTGAACAAGTCTTCATATAATCATACTCCTCCTCACCACTTAGATCCAAGTTCATTTGAATCTTTCAGGCCATTCAACCATAATCTAAGTTCCCTAACCAAGCTATCTCCAGTTTTTTTAGCACAAGGTAAAAACATTAAACTAGGCTTATCTTTCATTGGGCTTACTCTTAGATATGCTTCAACAATTATAATTACTGATTCTATCTTTTATTGGGCTTACTCTTAGATATGCTTCAACGTTAGGTTGGGCCACACAAGGAATTTCCACACACCTTCAGAAGCCACACAATGGATATTTGTCAATTCTTCTGCCTCCCATAATTGAAAATTTTTAATATACACATTAGGTTGGGCCCCGCCGTGATGCATACCAAAGCTCAGCATATGGATCATCATTTTCATCTGAAATCAGAGAACTATAACAATTTCATACATCTATAAATCTTGTGAAATATAAGAAGATGAAATTGGTGTTGAAAAAAGAGGCCCCTCCAAAAGAAGATCCATGATTCTTTAGGCTTATCTAAATTAAGGGTAACCCTCTGTGAAAGAGCATACAAAATGCCTTTCCCAAGGTAGAAATAACCCAAAAATATTCTAGATTAGAACACCATTGTATGAAAAAGCAAAAGATACCAATACAAACATGCATACATGCATACATGCAGGCTGGCTAAATGCATTTACTTCAGTCATTCAAGGGAGAAATAACCCAAAATATCCTTCATTCGGACATCACTGTATGAAAAGGAAAAAGAATACAATGCCACAACTATAACACATGCATGCATGTATACAACAAAAAGGGATTGGTCGAGTCTTTGAAGGCAGAAATAACCCAAATGTGTCCAACACCACCTAAAGTGCCAAATCCCTACATTAAGACGCCATTTCATGAAAAAACAACAACAAAATAGTTACCATCAACATATATATGCAATGGATGCAAGCAAATGAATGTGTCAAGCGAGAAAATGGGTATTTTTGTTTATTTTTCAAAGAAATGAAAAATCCATTTTAAAAAAAATTAAAATTTTTTTTTTTTCAAAAAAAAAAATCCAAAAATGCATACATGTGGTAGATAAAATTCCATAAAATTCATATATAAATGTAACCTTCCTTACTAAACAAACAATGGATGCAAGCAAATGGATATTTTAGTTCAATCTTTGAAGAGAAAAATAACCCAAATGTGTCCTACATTAAGACGCCATTTCATGAAAAAATTTAACAACAAAATACAAAAGGTGCTAAAAGTGTGTATTTGACCATCAACATATATGGATTGAATGTGTCAAGAATCTACATAGAAAAATGGGTATTTTTGTTTATTTTTCAAAGAAATGAAAAATCCCATTTAAAAAAAATATTAAAATTTTTTTTTAAAAAAAAAAGAGCCAAAAATGTCTAATCCCCAAGTGATCTTTTAATGTGGTAGATAAAATTCCATAAAATTAAAAAAAAAAAAATCATATATAAATGTAACCTTCCTTACTAACAAAGCAGATGGTCTGATTAGATTTCATCCAAATATCCGGTGTTCGGTCCCACGGAGGCCAGAGGAAAACAAAAATTCATAAAAAAAGCAAAGGCAGAATTCAAAATATAAAATAATAAAAGAACACATACAAGTTTCAAGAGAGAGTCGGTCATATCCGAATGACCAAAAGGATACCCTTCTTTCAAAGAAAACTCTCTCTCTCACTCTCTCTCTCCTCTTTTTTTTGCGTCCATTTCTTTCTTTTTCTAAGGTTTTTTTCATGTGAAGCGTCCATTGGCTTTCTTCTCACTAACCCACTTGTCATCATGATCTCACCGAATTTTTTTGTGAGAGCTCTCCACCGTCTTAATTTTTTTTAAAGGTTGAAAGTGGAGATTCCTTGAGCAGATACCTCGTTTTTTTTTTCTTTCTCTTTTCTTTTCTTTTTGTTTTATTATTGGATTTAGGCCGATCATGACCATGATCGGATACGTAATAGGAAAGGAGGAGGGATGGATGGGAACTCCTCGTATATTGGCCGGAACAACCTCTGATTTAGTGGTTGATGTGTCGATATTACATTAGATCTGATTGATCGACACCATCGAGAGGGATGACGAATCCTGGAAAAACATCACACTTGATTGGTGGATTGGTTTAGCTCTGTGTTTGTATTCTCATGGACATGGTGTGAGGAATCATTCTAATTTACGGACCCGTCTCATCTTTTGAAAAGTTTTCTCTCATGATGACTAATCCTTCCTAACATTCATACATCACACCGATTGGTTTATTGGCTTTGGCCTCACATTGTTTGCTTTGTCTCATGGACATGGTTTTGTGATGGAATCCATTCTCTTTTGAAAACTTGATCAAAGAGGGATGAGTTCGTGAATCTGTGGAAAACCCTAACTTAAATTTAGCAATAATTCACCATTATTCCTCAAATCACATATTCGAGATCGAGAGAGAGAGAGAGAGGTTGGGAAAGCACTACATCACAACCCCTATACTTGGGGAGTGAACACTAACCCACTTGAGAGAGACCTCAATTTTGGGTTTTGGAGTGGAGATGATACGCGTTCTGCAAGAAGGAGAGAGAGAGGGATGGAAACTCCTCGGGTTTTGGGAGAGGCCTCTGCGTAGTGGTTGATGCGTCGGAGAGAAAGAGGGATTGGGTTTTGGGAGAGGGTATTCCGCGGGCTGAGCTGGAAAACCCTGAGGGATTCGAGAGGAGAGAGGTTGGGAAACAGATTTGGGTCGCACGCGAGAGAGAGGATTTGGGTTTGAGAGAAAGGCGCAGTGCGGGAGAGAAAGAGGGTTTGGGTTTTGGGGGGGTGTCTCGTGACGGGATTTGGGTGCACGCGGTAGTTTAAGTGCCTAGTTTTAAGTCTTGTGGGGCCCACCGTGATGTATGTTATTTATCTAATCTGTCCATTTATTTTAAAAATTATTTTAAGGGCTGATCCAAAAAATGAGTCAGATCTAAAATATAAGAGGACCACATGAAATATTAATGATAGAAATTTATTTTCTATCATTTCTTATGGTGTGGTCCACTTAGACCTTCAATCTACTTACTTTTTGAGCTCATCTACTGAAATTATATATTAGAATTTATGAACGGCTTAGATAAAATACACATATTTTAATGGGCCCCATGGAGCCCCTTAAGCACCATTCATGTCTAATAAGATCCTGGTGGAAGGTAGGCTTTAGCTACAGATTAAGTAGGCTTTAGCTACGGATTAAATCCGTAGCAAATTAGCTACGGTGTATATCCGTAGCTAAAAACTTACAAAGTCCGTAGCCTTTAGTCGATTTTTTGGTAGTGCTCCCAAATGTCTCTCTCATCTTTTCCTTTTTGGCGAGCTGCCCAACCATATTTGGAGACGGATCTCGAATTTCTTTAGTGTCCCTCTTGCAGCCCACCTTTCTATTGTTGATCGCCTCCACTGGTGGTGGATGAGGCCTCTCCCCTTCTCCCGTGTTCCAGCGGCCCTCAGGTTAGCCCCTGCCTTCGCTCTCTAGGAAGTGTGGAAAGCCAGGAACGGGGCAAGATTCAACGATCGCCCGATCCTGCCTTCCTCTATCTTCAGTAATATCTTGAGAAACCTGGATTCCTACATCGGCTCTTTCAGTCTTTCGCCTTTACTGATTCGTTCCCCTATCCCCCAGGCTCCTGTGCCTAACCACTCTCCTCGCCACAACCCCCCTTTGGTTGTGATTGTTCGTTGGGGCAAACCTCCTCCCGGGTTTGTCAAACTGAATGTTGATGGATCAGCCTTATCAAATCCTAGGCAAGTAGGTGGTGGGGGCTTATGCAGGGATTGTAACGGTAATATGATCTTTGCCTTTTGCAGTGGATACAGTAATGCGACTAATAATTTGGCCGAACTAAGGGCCGTGGTAGACGGGCTCCGTTTCTATAACTCCTTCGGGCTGACAAATGTGTTGATTGAATCAGACTCGCAGTGGGCTATGGATTACATATCTGGGAAGTCCTCCTTTGCTTGGAAGTGGACTTACTGGATGAAGAGGATCAAGAATCTAAGAGGTACGTCCCTGCTTCGAACCTCCCTCATCCCAAGAGAAGCCAATAGTCTGACGGATGGGCTGGCCAAAATAGGGAGCAAGAACCGGTTCGACCTCCTTTTCCATGACACCCGCTCCCTTCCCAGAGCAGTTAGGGGCAGTCTCCTTTTGGACAAGGTGGGACTTGGCTACATCAGGGTAACCTCCTGATAGTTGTATAGTTTTGATAAGCGGGCTTTATTTTTTTTGGCCCTAACCAAAAAGTTTAGCCTGTTTCCTGATTTTGTGAATTGCATGCAGTCCTTTTGGAATCTTGGGGTAGTCAGACTAAGCTCTGGGAGCAGACATTGGTGTTGTTCTGCTCTGTTCTGCTCCAAAACGCCAATAGCTGGCCCTGTATCTGCTAGGAGTCGTTTGTCAGGATTGGCAACAACAGCTCAGATTGTGTTAGCCCTTCATCACAGCAAGTGGTAGAGTCAGAGTAGGGTCATTTTTTATTGATTGGCAACAGGGTTTTCGTAGTTTCGAGTTAGCCAAGTCTGTTTGAGTTGCCCCTTGTGTTTGGGAGCTAAGAAGATGCCGGTGAAACTCTGCTTTAGCTCTAGTTGCAGGTTCTTTGGACAGAGGTTGCAGTTAGTCTCAATTTTTTTCTCTACTTGTTTTTCCTTCTGGATGGTTGGTCCTGATCCTGCTTCATCAGGTGATGTGGGCCTATCCCCAGACCTCCCCAAATTTGTTGTCCGTTGAGTTTTCCTTCTAGTTTAGCATTGTGGGTGTGGTATATGATAGGTGCGCTCCGGTCTTTTTGTTGGGACCCGCCCGAATGTCTATGTATTTCAGATTCTCATCAATGAAATTAAAGTGGAATGTTTCCAAAAAAAAAAAAAAAAAAGAAAATAGCTATATTGGTAGGAGTACTTCTGGTGAAAAAATAGGTCAGTGATTACTCCTAACAATGTAGGATTTTAACTTTTTTGCCAAAAACCCAAAGAAATCATAGTGGAACCTTATAAACCTAGTACACTCTTTTAATATAAAGGGAAGTGTGCTGGAGATTCTTGCAAAAAATCCCTAAATTCAAGAGTAACCATAAGGGAAAGAGAGAAGCCCCGTGAAAGAGGAGCTCTGCTAGGTAAATTCTTATCATTTTCTTTAGTTTTTCCTAATTCCTATCCAAAAATCCTATACATAATTGATGGGCATAGTGGGTCAACACTATGTTCATCGTTTTGATCTATGGGAAGGTTTTGAATGTATACATAATTGATTTTTAGAGCGAGAATCTATATTATGGGAAATTGACTCTGGAAAATCTAGCCATATCAATCTAGGAAAGAGTTGAATCGAAGGATTTTAAGGATGAATCATATGTGGATCCCGAATCCTAGGGTGATTTGACTAGAAGGATTGCCGTAACAATCTACGAATAGTATTGATCGAGAAAGATCATGTTGTAAGACAAATTTATTAATAGTTGTAGATCTCTGGATATATAGGATCCGAAGGAACCTTGATCATTAATGAGAAAGACAATAGGAAGTGTTAAACCCAAATTTTAGAATCAATCATAATCTTAGAACCAAGGGAAAACATAAAAGACTCCAGAATTTCTAGAAAAATAGATAATGTAATGACTGAAATTGTTCATCTTCAATCGATCAATCAGAGGTTTCGATCGATGAAAGGAACCAATTTTTTTTAAAATTTTTTTTTTCTGGAGACTCTAAGTAATAAATCATAACCCGTATTGATAGATTGAAATTAAGGTTCGATTGATCGAAGACGATCAATTTTGTCTAGAGAGAACTAAATAAAATCCGACCAAGATCGATTGATGGGCGATTAGGATTCGATTGATCGAGGATGGTAACAAATGTATAGAGACTTCATATGTTAATTTCATAATTCATCAACCATATTGTCGATCGATTGGATGATTGATCGAAGGCCATGGAGCTTTGGCCGATTGATTGATTGCATTGATCGACAACCTCTATGGACTTTTAAAATTAATTTAAATGATTAGTGATGGGTCATCTTACTTTGATCAAAAGTGAAACCCCCTTATTGGCATAATGTAATTAAAATTATTGTATGTTAAATGATTTTAATAGCGATTCAAAGTGTAGTTTCCAAAGCGTCTGATTATTTGAAGGATTTGACCCTACCATAAATAAGTGAGCGAATCTCAACATGTCTCATATATTTACGATTAAGATAGATGAGCGGATGGTTAAGATTGTTTGGATTGATATGGTTACTACTTCATATTTCTTGTGTTAATATGATTCTTGCTATATGATTTATGATATTGAACATGCAATCATGCTAATCGTTGATATGGGATTTGTTGTTCCTGTCAAAGAGATGTATATATGAAATGTATATGCTAATACATAGACATTGAGCATGCATTAAATGCATCCATTATTACTACATGCACACCTTATACCTAGATAGTTATACCTAGTAGATTCATTACCAGATGCCTGTAATAGTGGAAGCCTACTCACATGGTAGATGTATGACTATCCATGCCTACCTAGGTAGATGTCTGAAGGGTACAATTTTCATGTTAATGGATATCCGACCTAAGTGGACAATCATCCCACTTAATATGCACCTCATGACATTTCTACATTCATGCTCATACTGAATGCACACTACTTTAGTTATATTGTGTTATCTTATATTGTGCTACATATGAACCATGGTGGGTTCACTCATTAACATAGCTAGCTAATGTTGTGGATTAACAATCGTATAGAGATAGATGATGTAGGATGGTCTAATCAGGTGCCAGAAAATGAACTCGAGTTGGTTGATGAAACTCAAGACCAATGGTCGTATTTCACGAAAGACGAGCTCACTGCATTAGACAACTGACTTGATTATGCTATTGACTCTAAGAATTTTTTATTTTTTTAAAGGGAAAAGTGGGCTCCTACCACTTAAGCTTCATTAAACATGAAAACTTTACAACCTTTCGAGTGGGCCCCAACAAAAAGGGTCAGACTGCACCTATTGTATAGCCACTATCTCTACACTGGCGAAAACAAACAACTATACAAATCCACATGGACTGATTTAATAGCACCTAACCCGACTCTGTCTAAAAAGAGGAATCCGCGCACCTCAAAAGGGAGGGAATCCTGACGATAAAAAACTGAGTCAATCTGAGTGATGTTACCTTCCCAAGCCATCCCGTCTGCAAGTTGTTCCCTTCAATCTGTATTTTCCTGAAGGAAACGGTTGCTTCCTAACTCAACCTGTTGATGCGCGAGAGCCAAGATCTCCACTACTATGAAGTGCTGGCCTTCCGCACGAGTAGGTCAATAGCCACATTGGAATCAGACACGACCTCAATCCTATCCAACCCTTTATCTAAACACTATGTGAAAAAGGGGGAAATAAGACAAATTTTGAGACAGTTGTGAACCGTCTCTAAAATCCCTTGGTTTAAAGACGGCTATGAACCGTCTCTAAAATTTCAGACGGCTCTTAACTGTCTATAATATGAATCAAAATCGTCTTATAAATGTTGAACATCCACAAATCATTTAAGACGGTCAAAATCCATCAGTAACTGTGGAGAAAAGACGGTTATCAACCGTCTGGAATAAAAACGGTCCTTAGCTATCTTATAGTAGTCATTTGAGATGGTCAGAGACCGTCTGCATTAGAGACGGTCCTTAGCCTTCTTATAGTGGTCATCTGAGATGGTCAAAGACCGTCTACATTAGAGACGGTCTATAGCTATCTTATAGTGGTCATTTGAGATGGTTTGAGACTGTCTGAATTAGAGACGATCATTAGCTGTCCTATAGGCCGAAAACTGCCTTACCCTTCCACTACCCTAACTCCCTCACGCAAGGTAGAGCATGCCTTAACACGGGGTTACTATAGAGGCCACCTTGATGTTTGTATTACGTATCCAGACCTTCCATTAGTTTCCCACTCTACATCCTTTTAATTTTATTAAAAAGTGAGATTTAAGGAAATGAAGTTTGAAAAAAAAATTGAGATTTTGATAAATAATTGACATTTTGAAAAAGAAAATTGAGAAGTTTAAAAAATTTATGAATTTGATAAAAAAAAAAAAAAAATTAGTAGAGAAGCTTAGAAAAACAATTAACAAAGTTTGAGAAATTTTGAGATTTTGAAAAAAAAAAAAAAAAAAAACTGTGATTTAATAAAAATCTAGATTTTGAAAAAAAAAAATTAAGAACTTTGAATAAAGTTGATAATTTGTAAAAATAATTAGATTTCCAAAAAAATGATATTTTGAAAAAGAAAATTGAAAATATTAAAAAATTTGTGAAAATTTTGACTATGAAAAAAAGAAAATTTTTGAAGAAGAAATTGAGATTTTGTATTTCGAAATTTGTTTTTGAAAAGTTCAATAACAAAGTGAGATTTTGATGATGTGTTGTATATCCATGCCGTCCATATATTTCTCTAGTCCATTTTTGGGCAGGGTAAAAAAAATTGTAGATTTAAATCTTAAGTGGACCATAGCACCAGAGAGTGGTAATATAGTGCCTTGCGATTAAAAATTATAAAGAGCCCATCATAAGGTTTTAGTAGTGTTTATTTGCAATCCAACTTGTTGATAATGTAAAGAAGATCTGGATGAAGGGAAACTACAAAGATCAAATTAATCCAAAACTTTTGTGGCCTTCAAAAGGTTTCTACTGGTTATTCATCTCTATATTTCATTGATTTGTGGTGGTCCAGTTGGGCCTTTGATCTACCTCATTTTTGGGATCATGCCCTAAAACTATATTACAAAATTAATGGACGGAGTGGATAAATCACACACATCATAGTGGACCCCACAGATCCCTTAGCTAAACTGTCCGTCTCTACCTTCATGCGAAGGTAGAGCTCGTGCCTAAAAAATTAACCCACGCCTAATCCACAGGGTAAAACAGAAAAAAAATAAAAATCATCTCTCTCTCTCTCTCCTTCTCTCTCTCTCTTTCTCTCTTTCTCTCTCGACGCTGCTCTCCCTCCCTCTCCCTCAAACAGCCCACGCATCTCCCTCTCCCTCTCCCTCAAACAGCCCACGCATCTCCCTCTCCCTCTCCCTCAAATAGCCCACGCATCTCCCTCTCCCTAGGGTTTTGGTGAACCCCTTACCTAGGGTTTTCTCATTCTAGTTTGCGGCTTGAAGGAGGGGCAACCACTCTAGTTTATTCCTCAGCTAGGAGGTAGCAACAGTGGTAATGGCAGAATGCGGCCTTTAGGGCTGTTGATTCGAAAACGAAAGGTTGATATATTTAGGGGTTTTCGAATTTGAAGGTTTTTTTTTTATTTAGGGGTTTTCAAATTTGGGGGTTTTCGAATTTGGAGGTTTTTGGATTTAGGGGTTTCCAATTTGGGGGGTTTTCGAATTTGGAGGTTTTTGGATTTAGGGGTTTCCAAATTTGGGGGTTTTCGGATTGATATTCGGAGTGGAGATGGGCTATAATGACTGGGTTACGGTTTTGAGTTTGTTCTTCTCAATGGTGGATATTTGATTTGTTCTTATTTTTGCCTTTACTTCAAATTTCCTCATTTTACACTGTTCTCTTTGCCAATCTATGTTTGTAAGCCGTAGATCCAGATCTGGATATGTCAAGACTTGTATATTTGGCTCAAAAGCTTCTTAGAAGCGTTGGATCTAGCTATATCTATTTCATTTCGTTGGATTTTTTTAATGTTTTCTGGATCTATGATTGTCTTTGTTTCTCTGATTTGTAGCTTTTTGTGCTTCACAGATCAGATCTGATTTCCGTTGTATGTATTAGCTCTAGTTCGTTCATTTAGCTTAGCAGATCTTTTGAATTGATGGTTTTGTGTTTGTTATTATGGCACTATCGAGATTTAGGTTGCAGATCTACACTTACAACAGAGTGTTGGCAACACACCCGCAATACACATTTCATACATGTATGACAATCCAGATCATCCACAAATCATGGACCCCATTGTGGTTGGACATTATACATTTGATGAACAGATTAAGGCTATACTCCATTCATGGTGGGGTCCTTCCAGTATGGATTAATGTACATGATTCTGTGTATACTTTCCATGGAAAACTCATTTCGTAGTCCACTCCTATCTGAATATGATTTGTAGATGTGGTGTTTTTATTCTTTATTCTCTATTGTATACTTCTGAATCTTTCTCATCCTTTCTTTCCTTCTGGATTACATGGATTTTTTTCCTCAACAAAAAGATTCATTGCTTCATTGCATTCTTGTTACTGCATTGTAGCCTGTTGGTGTGTTTTATCCTCTTTCTTCTTTATTCTGTTGGAATATGAAGCCCTTTTTGTGCAAGTATCATGGGCAATTTGAATGAAATCACACATTCATTCATGTAATCATAGTTGCAAAAATTCAACATTATTTCTAAAAAGACTCGCGAATTTTTTTCCAGATTTTTTAGAAAAAGCATTGATTAGTGTCCAACACAAGCATCTAATAACATGTTAGAGAATGCAGAGTTGACAGGCTTCAGTCACAAATTGCTTGTTATTTAGTTGGATCATGCAATACACTTGTTGCATTCATTGATTACATGATGTTTGTAAGTGTTATGGTCTCATGCTTCTTTGGTTGTCAAATTTGTGATGTGTCAAAACATCTATCTGTGTCCTGTGCTTGTATGATGATTTATATGAATTCAAGACACTGCATAAATACTTCAAGAAGCTACAAGTTGAACTTTTCAAGAAGCTACATATTGAAGTTCAAGAAGCTACATGTTGAAGTCTCAAAAAGCTACAATGTTGATATTCAAGTCTTAAGAAACAACTCATGACTTCAAGACTAATAAGCAATGCATGAAGTAGTTGTTATGCTGATGAAGATCTCAAGTTTGAAGTACAACAAGTTCAAGATCTCAAGCCTGATATGGTTCAAACAATCTACATTCGTTGAATGGTTGAAGTTCAATGTCCATACGACATGATTCAGGTTTGAATGACCTTAGGTTGACCCTTTAAGTAGGTCACTTTAGATACATAAATCAAATATTTATTTTACATAAGTTTGGTCTATTCTACGACCAGTCCTAGCTCTTGTTCGACCAGTCCTGGCATTGGTTCGACTAGTCCAAGAAATTCCACGACTAGTCCTAAGTAGTTGAAGATTTTTTAGAATTTTTGGTACGCCCACGACCACTCCTGGAGGTCCTTCAACCGGTCGTAGGTGTGGCTTCGACTGGTCCACGACCAGTCGTGGAGATACGACTCAAAGTCCAGCAACGTAATCTATGGTCCTACGACCAGTCGTAAGGATCTACGACCAGTCGTAGGTGACCCACGACCAGTCGTAGGCTACTCACGACCAGTCATAGAACGACTTTCAAAGATTGCGCTTAATTTTTCAAAAACCTGTTAGAGCAACGACCAGTCGAAGGTTTCTAAGACCAGTCGTAGGAACGATTTTTGCTTCTATAAATTGAACACGAAATTCAGAGTTTTCACACTTTAACTCTATTCAGTTCAAGAATTTTCAAGTGATCACTCTAAGATAAGTCTGTGTTTATTTTAAGCTACATTGTGCTTATTTAATATTCCTTTTTGCTAGCTTATTTAATTTGATTTTGTTTCTTTATTCCAATCTTACTTGAAAAGAGGAATTATCTTATTCCTTCTTCTTGGAATCAAAATCAAATATAGCTAAGCCCAACAAGTTAAATCTAAAATCTATTAGAATTTAGAACCTTATGAATGTGAGTATTAGAAATTGAACTTTGACATTCAATCATCTACTCCGATTGGTTCTACTGGGCTGCTAAGAAAAGGAGAAATCCAGGTATTTTACAATTCTGTAAAATTTATTTACTTTTGGTTTTGTTTGAGGTTAAGCCAGAAAAATCTCATTGTACTGGTTTTGTTTGAGGTTGAACCAAAAAAATCTCATTGTATTGGTTGTCTGAGGAAAACCAGAAAACTCAGAAAAGAGGGGTTTTTGAATTGTGTAAGCCCAAGTGAAAAAGACACAATTGTAAAGGTTTTTGGTGAACCTGTGAAAACCTATTTCATAGTGAACGCTAATATCCCCTGTGTGAGGATATTAGGAGTGGAGTAGCTTTCTGTGTGTTTGTCATGAAAGGCAGTTGGTGTACACACAAGCGAACCACTATAACTCTTTGTCTTGTGGATTGAATGCTTGTTTAATTTTCATATCTTTTATCATTCGATTGTGTGGAATGTACAAGTGGATGTGAATGTTGTAACTATTTACATTTCAAGCAAGTGTGGGGATTGTTGTAATAATTTAGATCTATACTTCTGCATTTAATTTCAATTCCTTGCTATTTCATTTACTTATATTAAAATTGAGTCCTTGATCCAAAAGAGGTTCTAGAAATAAGGTTGTCCTACCATAAGCCCTTGTTTATTATGGTGTAAGGTTGTCCTTAGAACTGAATTTGTATCAATCTCTCAATACTTATTTATCAAGGTGATTTAAATTTAGCATTATGAATTGATTCATAATTGTAAGGATATTGGTTTACTTTATTTCCGCTGATTTTATTTTAAATTTGGCATAATCCTATTCACCCCCCCCCCCTCCTCTAGGACATATAGCTTGGCCTTTTTCAAGTGGTATCAGAGCCTAATAGCTCATTCTTGTTGCTTTTTATTTGGATTTATTTCCTGAGCTAACGATCTAAGCTATATAAAAAGATGTCAAATTTTGATAGCCTTTCAGTTACTAGGCCTCCACCCTTTGATGGTTCCAACTATGCCTATTGGAAAGCCAGAATGAGGATCTTCCTCAAATCAATGGATGAAAGTGTGTGGCAAGCCACGGTGATCGAATGGAATCCTCTATCATGGAAGTAACGGGTGTTGATGATTCAAAATCTATGAAAATTACACCGTATTACCAATGGACCACACTTCAGAAAAATGAGAGTAGTGCTGATGCTAAAGCACTAAATGCAATCACTTGCGCACTATCATCGGATGAGTTCAAAAGAATCATATCCTGTGATACTACAAAGCAAGCCTGGGATATTTTAGAAATGACACACGAAGGTTCATCAATTGTCAAGAAATCTAAAGTCCAACTCCTCACAACTAAATTTGAAGAAATTCATATGGAGGAAAATGAAATGTTTATGGACTTTTACACTAGATTGAATGACATTGTAAACTCAATGTGGGGTCTTGGCGATAAGATCCTAGAAAGTAAAGTGTGTGCAAAAATACTACGCTCTCTTCCTGAACGGTTCAATTCTAAGGTAACCGCAATCCAGGAACTTCGTGATACGGACAATATGAAGGTAGAAGAATTAGTCGGTTCTTTACAAACCTATGAATTAAGTTTTAAAGCTCCTATAGGTAAATCTATTGCTTTGAAGTAATCTAAAAGTATTACTCAAGAAAATTCAGATTCAGAAAAAGTCTGAAGATGATATGGCCCTTTTGGCGAAAAAGTTTTATAAGATTTTCAAAAGTAAAAAAAGAGTCGACTTTCAAAAGGCAAATGAAAAGAAACGTTCTAAACCTAAGTTTAAAATTTGGAAGTCATTGAAAGATAGTCAATGTTACAACTGTCAAGAATATGGGCATTTAGCAAACAAATGTCCTAAAAAGGACAGATCCAAAAGGAAGGGTATGTTGGCTACTTGGGATGAATCGTCGATTAGAAGCCTCTTCTCGAATCAGAAAATTCAAAAACCGAGTCGGGCAAAGGAACTTAAGGCCCTTATGACTCTAGCCAAGTTTACTTTTTCAGATCACGATGATTCAACAAGTGAAGAAAATTTGGATAGTGATCATGAAAATGATGAAGATCTTCAAGATGCTTACAATGCCTTATATAAGGAAAGTTGTAAAATTGTCATCAAACTTAAACTTCAAAAAGAAAAGTTTTTAAACTTAAAGAATGTTTTGAAACCCTTGTTTTAGAAAAATCTCAAATTTCGATTGTTTTGAAAAATTAAAGTGTGATCTAGAATTCAAAACCTCCCTAATTGAAAATTTGAAATCTGAAAATGAGAAACTTAAAAATGAAGTATCTTCTTTTCGAGTTTGAAGGACACATGGAGATATGCCCAAGGTGATCCAAAATTAGAAAAATTATTATCTAGATCAAGAAAATGTGGTGATCGATCCTAAGTTGGGCTATGATAAAAACACATCTCCTAAACAAGAATACTCCTTCCAATTTTGTGAAAGGAGAGACTTCTAACTCAAAAGGAAAAGGTACCGGTCAAGTTTTTTCTAAAAATACAAAAACTTTTCAAAAACACAAAAGCACTATATAAATTTCAAAAATCGATTCAAACCCACTAGCTGAAAAAATTGTTGATTTACTTAAGGAGCTATTAAAATCTAACTCGAGAGGTCACTCTTACAACTATAAACAAAAGAAGACCAATTATTCTCCTAAACCCAAAACAAGATCTTGAAATGGGTTCCTAAGGTTACTGTTTGGTTGCTCACACTTTCTTTCAAAGCTACAAGCCATTCAAAATGGTACCTAGACAGGGATGCTCCAGACATATGACAGGCGACAAAGCACTATTCACCAATCTTAAAGATATGACTGATGGGTCAATCACATTTGGTGATGGTAGCAACTGCAAGATAATTAGCAAAGGTACGGTCCAACTCTATAACCTTCCCTTATTTAAAAATGTTTTATATGTTGAGGGTTTAAAACACAACCTGTTGAGCATATCTCAAATATGCGATAACAACCATAATGTTAAATTTTCTAATCAAGGTTGTGAAATTATAAATGAAAAGGGTTCTGTAATATTAACTGGTCGCAGAACTTCTGAAAACTGCTTTATAGTAAGCAATGGTAGCTCATCTGAACAAACGTGCTACATGGTCCATACCGATGAGACAGAATTATGGCATAAACACCTTGGACATGTACACTACCGAAATTTATATAGATTGAGCAAAAGTGAACTAATTAGAGGACTACCTAAGATGCAAAAAGTAGACAAGATTTGTGGTGAATGCCAGTATGGTAAACAAACTAGGAGCTCTCACAAAAAGGTGAACTCCAATATCACCACAAGACCACTCGAGCTACTCCACATGGATCTTATAGGACCAACAAGAACGGAAAGTCGAGGTGGCAAAAAGTACATCTTAGTTATTGTAGATGATTACACAAGATACACTTGGGTTTCATTCTTGAGAGATAAATCAGAAACCCTTGATGAAGTGAAAAAGATTATAAAACGGATTCAAACTGAAAAATGTTCTCAAGTCAGCAAGATCCGTAGTGATCATGGATCCGAATTCGAAAACAGCGGTTTTGAGAAATTTTGTAGCGATCAGGGAATATCGCATGAATTCTCTGCACCTAAAACTCCTCAACAAAATGGAATTGTCGAGAGGAAGAATAGAGTGCTTCAAGAAATGAGAAATGTTATGTTAAATAGCATGAAGCTCCCTAGAATCTCTGAAATTTGACAAGTGAATCTGAATACACTGCTACATTATTAACCGTGTTTATATTTGTAAATCTAATAATAAAACGGCTTATGAAATGTGGTTTGAGAAAAAACCTTCTTCAAATACTTTCGAGTTTTTGGCAAAGTGCTATATTTTATGTGACCGTGAAAATTTGGGAAAGTTCGACACTAAAAGTGATGAAGGGATCTTTTTAGGATATTCTTTAAACAATCGTGCATATCGTGTTCTGAACAACAGACCGGTGTGATTCAAGAGTCAATAAATGTTGTGATTGACGATCTTTTGAATACACTGTCCCTAGTTCGATAATGATGAAGTTCTTATACTTGAAAAACAAGAAATTTCATCAAGTGAAACTAATCCAGTATTAAGGATCATTAAAGATCATCCAACTTCTCAAATACTTGGAAACCCTCTCACTTTGGTGTGCGACTCGTAGACAATTAGAGGACATATGTAACTACGTATGCTTTACATCCCAGATTGAACCTAAGTTAACGTAAAAGAAGCACTTTCGGATGAAAACTAGATTCTTGCGATGCAAGAAGAACTTAATCAGCTTGTCAGAAATGATGTCTGGCACCTTGTTCCTAGATCTAAAGATAAACATATTATTGGAACAAAATGGATTTTCAAAAACAAATCTGATGAACTTGGAAATATTATTCGAAATAAAGCAAGACTAGTTGTACAGGGGTATACACAAATTGAAGGTATTGACTATAATGAAACATTTGCTCCTATAGCTCGTCTTGAATCAATCAGACTTTTTATCTCCATTGCATGTTTTAGGAAGATTAAAATTTACCAAATGGATGTAAAGAGTGCCTTTCGAATGGTGATTTACATGAAGAGGTATATGTTGAACAACCTACGGTGGTTTGAAGATCCTAAATTTACTTGATCATGTGTATCGTCTTAAGAAGGCTCTCTATGGTTTGAAACAAGCTCCCAGAGCATGGTATGCGAAAAAGCGACTAAGTTTTTTGAGTCATAATTTTCGGATGGGGTGTGTTGATAAGACGCTCTTTGTTAAGAAACATAACGATGATATTCTAATGGTTCAAATATATGTTGACGATATTATTTATGGATCAACCTGTACTAACATGACTGTTGAGTTTGCAGATTTGATGAAGTCTAAATTTGAAATGAGCATGGTTGGAGAATTAAACTATTTTCTAGGGTTGCAAGTAAAACAACAACTGATGGAATTTTATCTCTCAAACCAAATATGCTCAGAGTTTAATTAAGAAATTTGGATTTGAGAAAGGTAAAAATTTTGATACTCCTATGAGTACAACTTTGAGACTCTCAAAAGACTCTACAGGTAATGATGTGAATCCTAAATTGTATCGTAGTTTGATTGGTAGTTTGCTTTATCTGACTGCTAGTAGACCAGATATTGCTTTGAGTGTTAGTATTTGTGATCGTTATCAATCAAATCCTAAAGAATCTCACTTAACTGCTGTTAAACGGATTATGCGATATGTCGCAAGTTCTACTAAACTGGGTCTCTGGTATCCACATGAGACTAATGTTCAATTAGCCGGTATGCATAGATGATCTTGGGTGGAAACATTGATGATAGGAAATCAACCAGTGGTGGTTGTTTCTACATTGGAAATTATCTTGTTTCTTGGTTTAGCAAGAAGCAAAGTTCTATATCGCTATCAACAAATGAAATTTGAATACATTCTTCTTTGAAATGCATGTACTCAACTTGTTTGGATGTAACGAATGTTAAGCGATTATGGAATCACTCGGGGTTCTATGATTTTATTTTGTGATAATTCCAAAGTCAATAAATATCTCTAAAAATCCGATTCAAGATTCACGTACTAAGCATATTGACATTAGATTTCATTACATTCGTGAATTAGTGGAAGAAAAATTAATATATTTGGATTACATTCCAACCGAGACTCAACTTGGACATTTTCACTAAACCGCTCGACAAAAGCAAGTTTAATAAATTAAAATTTGATTTCGGTATGTGCAATTTAAATTGAATTTACATGATTTGGTGTATCATAATGTACATAACTATGATGTTTTATTTGCTTGAATTTGAAAATTATTTAAAAATTTTGCAAATTTTGAGTCGTATTTCGACCGATCGTGAGTGTACACGACGGCCGTACATGACGAACACTTACACGACCGGTCGTGAAACTCGGATTTCACTTTATTTTGGGGATTTTGACTCTTCTTCTTCATTTCTTTTTACTCTCCAACGGTTCTAGCTTGACCGATCGAACCCACCTTCATAGTACTTCAAGGTTAGTGGTTCTTCGCATTTTTTTGTAGATTCTTGCTATTAGTGTTTCAAATCTCATTCTTGTGGAATCTATTTGGTCGTTCATTGCAAGTTTGGGGTTTTCTCTTGAAAAATCTATTTTATTTAAACCCCATTTCTTCCAACTTGTTGTTTCCTTGAATTCCTTCTGTGAAAATGGATGCTAGAGGTAAAAAGAAAACTACTCGAGGTCCATCTTCTTCTAGATCAGCTTCTATTGTACAACGTCATCTTCGCTCTCCCGAAAATGATCCTTCTAATGCTCGGGATTTGCGTATGCGCAATGTTATTGTTGAGCGTCCTGTTAATATTAATCACATTGCTTCATTTGGTATCCCTCCTCTGTTGGAATCTGTGGGATGAGATAACATCGTACATTGGGGTGGAGCTGCATACCATTTTATTGCCCAATCCATGTTTGTATGTATCTATGATTTTTCTCTTGAGGATTTAACTTTTAAAGTTGATACTCAAGAAGGATTGTTTTTAGTGAATCGACATTTGATTGCTGACATTATGGAAATACCTGTCAATGATGAGAGCATTCCAATTCATATTTTACATGACAGATCTCTCTCGAGAATCGAACGAAAAATGCTTACTAGAGATTTATGTAATTTGGATGTTCATTGGACTCATAAAGGTCATGTACTTCCCTCAAGGTATTTGTTACCCAGACGCAGAGTACTTCATAGGATATTCATCTCAAATCTTTATCCACGTTCTGGTAATAAAACCGAACTCACTGCTTTCATGGTTCGTGTTTTGCATTCTAGTAGTCTCAGTGCAAAAATATGTCTACCTTCTTTAATTTGTCATTCCATTATTTTGTCTCGTCACCATCCTGGACATAGTGATATACCCTTTAGTTATTTATTGACTATGCTGGCAAATCATATGCTCGTAGCTATGCCTACTAGAGAAAAACCCATCCATCATCTCCCTTTTAATAATTCCAATCTTAACAAGATGAATTTAGAATTGGCTGATGGCCAAGTGGATGCTGGTAGCAGTGGTGCTGAAGCAGGAAATGCTCAAGCTAGTGATCTTCCTGAAGACGTGAATATGGATGATTTATTTGAAGAACTTGAATCAGACTCGGCTGATGATCCTGATTTTCAGCCTTCTGATTTTGATGAGAGATTGAATTCCCTTCAGAGCGGTGTGACTCAAATTCGTGTTACCCAAGACACGCAATTTTCATATTTACGCAAATATATGAGGCGGATTGCTAAGGGTTTACATAAAATTGATCCATCTAATCCTGCACCCTCTTCTGGTTCTGACTAAATTTTTGATGTGTCTGTAATATTTTTTTTTGAACTTTTCGTGCTTACTGACTTTTTGAATTATGCACTATGCTCTCTTGAATCAACTCCTATTTTCTTTATTATTGATGCTCTTCTTCCTTTGTCATTTTGTGTCAAAAAGGGGGAGAAGTTTTGGAGGCTTTTGATCTATTTGAATTAATCTTTATGATGTGCTCCTATTAATCTTTATGATGTGCTCCTATTAATCTTTATGATGTGCTCCTATTACTCGGGGAGTTAAGCTTCTCGGGGTAGTTATGGGAGAATGATGCTAGTTATTACTTATCATATCCATATAATTGTGCATGCTTCTCTATTGTGAACTCATTTGTGTTTGTACTTCTCTTATGTCTATTGGAAGTATTATTACTTGGGTGTTTTGTCACAAATTTGACAAAGGGGAGATTGTAAGTGTTATGGTCTCATGCTTCTTTGGTTGTCAAATTTGTGATGTGTCAAAACATCTATCCGTGTCCCATGCTTGTATGATGATTTATATGAATTCAAGACACTACAAATACTTCAAGAAGCTACAAGTTGAACTTTTCAAGAAGCTACATATTGAAGTTCAAGAAGCTACATGTTGAAGTCTCAAGAAGCTACAATGTTGATGTTCAAGTCTTAAGAAACAACTCATGACTTCAAGACTAATAAGCAATGCATGAAGTAGTTGTTATGTTGATGAAGATCTCAAGTTTGAAGCTACAACAAGTTCAAGATCTCAAGCTTTGATATGGTTCAAACAATCTACATTCGTTGAATAGTTGAAGTTCAATGTCCATACGACATGATTCAGTTTGAATGACCTTAGGTTGACCCTTTAAGTAGGTCACTTTGGATACATAAATCAAATATTTATTTTACATAAGTTTGGTCTATTCTACGACCCGAGTCTAGCTCTTGTTCGACCAGTCCCCGGCATTGGTTCGACTAGTCCAAGAAATTCCACGACCACCCTAAGTAGTTGAAGATTTTTCGGAATTTTTGGTAAATGTACGCCCACGACCGCTCTGAGGTCCTTCGACCGGTCGTAGGTGTGGCTTGACTGTCTCACGACCAGTCGTGGAGCTACGACTCAAAGTCCAGCAACGTAATCTATGGTCCTATGACCAGTCGTAAGGATCTACGACCAGTCGTAGGTGACCCACGACCAGTCATAGGCTACTCACGACCAGTCGTGGAACGACTTTCAATGATCGCGCTTAATTTTTTCAAAAATCTGTTAGAGATACGACCAGTCGAAGGTTTCTAAGACCAGTCATAGGAACGATTTTTGCTTCTATAAATTGAACACGAAATTCAGAGTTTTCACACTTCAACTCTATTCAATTCAAGAATTTTCAAGTGATCACTCTGAGATAAGTCTGTGTTTATTTTAAGCTACATTGTGCTTATTTAATATTCCTTTTTACTAGCTTATTTAATTTGATTTTGTTTCTTTATTCCAATCTTACTTGAAAAGAGGAATTATCTTATTCCTTCTTCTTGGAATCAAAATCAAATATAGTGTTATGGTCTCATGCTTCTTTTATGTAATTTGAACGAAAATCAAAATCATCCAATCTGAACGAAAAATGCTTACTAGAGATTTATGTAATTTGGATGTTCATTGGACTCATAAAGGTCATGTACTTTTATTTGCATTTAATCTTTATGATGTGCTCCTATTACTCAGGGGGAGTTAAGCTTCTCAGGGGTAGTTATGGGAGAATGATGCTAGTTATTACTTATCATATCTATATAACTGTGCATGCTTCTCTATTGTGAACCTGTTGTGTTTGTACTTCTCTTATGTCTATTGGAAGTATTATTACTTGGGTGTTTTGTCACAAATTTGACAAAGGAGGAGATTGTAAGTGTTATGGTCTCATGCTTCTTTGGTTGTCAAATTTGTGATGTGTCAAAACATCTATCTGTGTCCTGTGCTTGTATGATGATTTATATGAATTCAAGACACTGCATAAATACTTCAAGAAGCTACAAGTTGAACTTTTCAAGAAGCTACATATTGAAGTTCAAGAAGCAACATGTTGAAGTCTCAAGAAGCTACAATGTTGATGTTCAAGTCTTAAGAAACAACTCATGACTTCAAGACTAATAAGCAATGCATGAAGTAGTTGTTATGCTGATGAAGATCTCAAGTTTGAAGCTACAACAAGTTCAAGATCTCAAGCCTGATATGGTTCAAACAATCTACATTCGTTGAATGGTTGAAGTTCAATGTCCATACGACATGATTTAGGTTTGAATGACCTTAGGTTGACCCTTTAAGTAGGTCACTTTGGATACATAAATCAAATATTTATTTTACATAAGTTTGGTCTATTCTACAACCAGTCCTGGCATTGGTTCGACTAGTCCAAGAAATTCCACGACCAATCCTAAGTAGTTGAAGATTTTTCGAAATTTTTGGTACGCCCACGACCAGTCCTGGAGGTCCTTCGACCGATCGTAGGTGTGGCTTCGACTCGTCCGGCTTCGACTCGTCCACGACCAGTCGTGGAGCTACGACTCAAAGTCCAGCAACGTAATCTATGGTCCTACGACCAGTCGTAAGGATCTACGACCAGTCGTAGGTGACCCACAACCAATCGTAGGCTACTCACGACTAGTCGTGGAACGACTTTCAAAGATCGCTCTTAATTTTTCAAAAATCTGTTAGAGCTACGACCAGTCGAAGGTTTCTAAGACCAGTCGTAGGAACAATTTTTGCTTCTATAAATTGAACACGAAATTCAGAGTTTTCACACTTCAACTCTATTCAATTCAAGAATTTTCAAGTGATCACTCTGAGATAAGTCTGTGTTTATTTAAAGCTACATTGTGCTTATTTAATATTCCTTTTTGCTAGCTTATTTAATTTGATTTTGTTTCTTTATTCCAATCTTACTTGAAAAGAGGAATTATCTTATTCCTTCTTCTTGGAATCAAAATCAAATATAGCTACGCCCAACAAGTTAAATCTAAAATCTATTAGAATTTAGAACCTTATGAATGTGAGTATTAGAAATTGAACTTTGACATTCAATCATCTACTCCGATTGGTTCTACCGGGCTGCTAAGAAAATGAGAAATCTAGGTATTTTACAATTCTATAAAATTTATTTACTTTTGGTTTTGTTTGAGGTTAAGCCAGAAAAATCTCATTGTACTAGTTTTGTTTGAGGTTGAACCAGAAAAATCTCATTGTATTAGTTGTCTGAGGAAAACCAGAAAACTCAGAAAAGAGGGGTTTTTGAATTGTGTAAGCCCAAGTGAAAAAGACACAATTGTAAAGGTTTTTGGTGAACCTATGAAAACCTATTTCATAGTGAACTCTAATATCCCCTGTGTGAGGATATTAGGAGTGGAGTAGCTTTCTGTGTGGCTGTTGAAAGACAGTTGGTGTACACACAGGCGAACCACTATAACTCTTTGTCTTATGGATTGAATGCTTGCTTAATTTTCATATCTTTTATCATTCGATTGTGTGGAATGTACAAGTGGATGTGAATGTTGTAACTATTTACATTTCAAGCAAGTGTGGGGATTGTTGTAATAATTTAGATCTATACTTCTGCATTTAATTTCAATTCCTTGCTATTTCATTTACTTATATTAAAATTGAGTCCTTGATCCAAAAGAGGTTCTAGAAATAAGGTTGTCCTACCATAAGCCCTTGTTTATTATGGTGTAAGGTTGTCCTTAGAACTGAATTTGTATCAATCTCTCAATACTTATTTATTAAGGTGATTTAAATTTAGCATTGTGAATTGATTCATAATTGTAAGGATATTGGTTTACTTTATTTCCGCTGATTTTATTTTAAATTTGGCATAGTCCTATTCAACACCCCCCCCCCCTTTAGGACATATAGCTTGGCCTTTTTCAATGTTTCCCTCTTATTTTTCAGATTAAGGTTAGGATGAGGCAGATTCCACATCCTCCTATTTATTCTTCTCTTTCCTTTCTATCCTGAGTTTTCTTAGTCATATGAAAAATGTTAGAATTGTTGGTTATTTATTATTTAATAGTTAGCCAAATATTAATAATTCAGTACCATATTCGTGTAGCCATCCCCAATTAGTTGGGATAGTCAGTACCATATTTGTGCACCAAATATGTTTGATTTGCTGAGATATTTCTCATGAACCCAAATATTCTTGGTTGTTATGTAACACTGAAATTAGTTTTTATACTTTGATTTGCTGAGATTTCGTCTCAGTTGAGCTCCGTCAATGTGCATGAGAAGGGTAATTTGATTCTGCATACGACATACGAGGAGGAAGCACAGAATACGTAGCAGTGAAACGGAGATTGGAAGTTGAAGTAAGATTCTAATTTTAGATGGATGTATTTATCCTATTTGATTTTAGAAAGGAGAATTATATAATACTTAGGCTCGTACGATGCTTCTTAATACATAGGAATTCAGAATCTAGTAGATCGTGCATCCCATTGTCTCCAAGTCATAATCTCAATATCAAATTGGTTGAATAATCCTAACCTCTGATTCATGGACACCTTTTTGTGGAATAGGACAGTTGGTTTATTTTTTATTTTTTTATTTTTTTAACTGTGCAATCCGTGTCCTCTAATTCAAAAGTCAGATGATCCGACAAGCTTAATTTTTGATTCACGATACATCTATGTTGGGTTCTATAATTTGGACAGTTTAATTTGAGTAGTTATATGCCTTGTGTGCAATTTCTTTAGTAATTTGTAAGCGCATGAGTATCATCCATTACACTCTGCCAGAGTATGAAAGTTTTGCTCTTTGGGAAGATGGTTTTCTGGATTCTATTAATGTGTTTCTATATAAATATCATAACTCTGTTATGTTTTCTTCTTTTCTGGTTTTTTAATCTTATAGGATTCTGTTTTTTTTTTTTTCCTATCCTTTTTTTTTTTTTTTTTTTTTTTTTTTTTTTTTTTTTTTTGGATTTGGTTACTAATTGAACTTTAAAAATGGTTCTTATTTAAGAGATACTGTCTTGGGCTTTTGTTTCAGTTTCCACAAGAGGTTTGTGGTGTCAGTATACTTTTTTTTTTTCATTAGATGTTAGATTTTGATTATTTTTCTACTTTTGTAAATGGCATGTTTTGATGAATGCATTGAATAGGGTTAATTTTATTTTGTGTTTGAAGTTTGTGAATTCCTGTGTGGGGCTTAAGTGGTCCCACCTATGATCGAGTTGGACCATTTGGAATTTTATAGAAGGGGAGTTAATTGGTACTCTTGTAGTGTGTCACAGTTGATGTGCAGGCACTCAAAATTTTTATCATGTGGTAAAGGCATACATTAACTCAAAATTAAGCCATCAAAATTTTATCACGTGGCAAAGGCATACATTAACTCAAAATTTTAATACTCTTGATCTCCGAGCATGGAAATTCATTGAACTCATACTACTGGCTAGTTCCATTTCACTATCCTTTTGGATCACTCAATATTGTACACACGAGGATCGCTCAATATTCTTGTTAGGTTATCTAACAAGGTGGGTGTAGAGGTGCATGTTAGTTTACCGGCTTACCTTTGATTTGGGATTTAATTGTGAAGATATGAGATATGGTTGCAATAATAAAGATAATGAATGCAACATTGGTCCTTCCTTCTCTTGATCACCAGTCCTTTTGGACAGATTCAAGGTATGAACTCTTGCCCACAACAGCCATGAGAATCTTTCACTGGTTTGGGTAGACTAGAAAACTGAAATAACGGGGATTAATGCAGTTTCAATTAAATCTTGTAGTGATTTGAAGGACCCTTTTGATTGGAAGTGCTTCATAGAAGTCTTGAAAGATGATGTTGAGATAGTGGAGTTCCTCTCACATTCAAGTGTAAAAATGCTACGTATTGTAGATGGCTATAATATTCCAGTTCGGGGATATTTGGATTATAGTCCATCTACAGTAGGAGACCCATCAAATGGACAATTTGGATGGGAACTGAGACCTGATTAAACTAGGTGATTTGTGAGACTTTTTGCTATTTGGTGTATATGGATTGTTTGATCTGATAACAAAGAGTGGCCCATATCTTGAAGGAAAAATTTTCCACTAAAAACATCTCGCTATTGTATTTTGGGGTTATTTTTTCACTGTATCCATATTCTCCTGATATTCTTCACTATCGTAATTAGAGAAGATAAATTTCTTATATGCTTCTCTCTAACTCCGAGATTGATGGTTACAGAGTAGTGTAGAATGTGGCAATCCCATTTGACAGTTTTAGATGCAGCCATTACGAACTTTATGTAGGCCTTTGTACTATTGCAGATATCTTCATTATTGAAGTAAGCTCTAATCCAGTCATGTGTATAACTGCATGATGATGGAGCCATAGATCACTTCTAATATCCAGCCATCACTTCTGTTGATTTTTTCATTCCTGTTTTCATTGATACCCACAAGCATGGTTTGGACTGTAGTTTATCTGTCAAAGCTTGTGTTCTGAGGTTGCGGTGGAAGGAAATGTCAGGTAACTCTATTTATCTTCTAGAATATATGTTTGCTTTGAATTGTGTATTAATAGGGATGTAGAGGATAGGCTCTTATACTCTTGTAAGCATGGAAATCTAATTTAACAGGTTTCTTTT
The DNA here is from genome assembly GCA_030180095.1 of Magnolia changhungtana. Classification (NCBI taxonomy): domain Eukaryota; kingdom Viridiplantae; phylum Streptophyta; class Magnoliopsida; order Magnoliales; family Magnoliaceae; genus Magnolia; species Magnolia changhungtana. The sequence continues at coordinate 2,627,505 of JASAUF010000403.1, read as the reverse complement.
GGGAAAAAGTTCCATTCATTTTTTGGGAAATGGTGGAAAAGGAAATCAATTTCCACACCTATTTTTGCTTTTGCAATCATAGGAAAACATCACATCTATGGAAATTTATTTCATTTCCACTATTTTCTAGAGTTCTCCACCAATCCAAACTGTTGGAAGGAATAGAAAAAGCTGAATGGAAAAGGAAAAACTGCTCCCCTCAGTGAAATCTTCCTTGATGTCTTTCTTTTCAACATTTATATACCCATTATGGCACTAGTCAAGGGGTCCTTGGCTAGCAGCGGGTATCTAGACATTATGTTATCATCCGTTCCCACTGTGGCACTAGTCAACATTTATATACCCATTGTTTTGAACACTTAATGAATGCATGCCAACCCATCATTGACTACTTGAAATGAGAATGAGATGCTACTGACTCCAACTATTATCATCCATTCCCACTATTGGCCTGTTTTAGCAGGTGGGAAGGTTTGGTTTGTCTCGTAATCTCTGCATTTGGCACCAAAATCCTTGATATGCAGAATGTGGGTTGCCCACTCTCATTCTAAAGAGGCCTTTGTTGCATGACTTTCCCATTTCAAAAGAATGTACAATCCATCATAATGAAATTATGAATGGATGAGGATACAAATCTTTATAGCATATTTTTCTTTTCTTTTTTTATTTCCTGAAGAAAATGATTTCATCTTGTTAAAATTCATAATCGTGGTTTTCATGTGTTGTTGATGTCTTTAAAGGCTAGAGGTGTAGGTTTGAATCTAACTGCAACGTCTAATGTGTTTTTAATGGTAATTTCATCATTTAGCACTTAAATCCAACTTACCAATGTGCGTGCATGCACATTCACTTGTAGTTTCTATTTCATGGGTTTCTTTTCTTTCCATTTTTTGAATAAAACATATAGGATCCGTGGTGTAATCCGGCAGTTGAGGAGCAAGCAATCATGCGAATTGACTGTATTGGTCAGAAACGAAAGTTACGTTGGTACACCATTTCTCGATAACCTCCATCTCTTACAATCAAAACAGTTTGCAGTACAACAAGTGGAACTTTTATCGGCGCTTCCGACGGCCGCTAAAAGCCCCTGAAAGCGCCGGCAATTGTAATAGTGGCACTAACCAACTGCCGATAAATGGGGATGTCGGGAAAAGAATTAGCCGTCTCTCATCAATTGTCAAATGGATCAAGCCTAGAGTTGGCTTCCTCAAACTGAACGTAGATGGATCAGCTTTGGCAAATCCTGGTCCCGCTAGTGGTGGAGGGATCTGCCGAGATCACCAAGGCGACCCTATTTTTGCCTTCACATGCGCATACGGCACTGCCTCCAACAATATGGCTAAAATGCGTGCAGTGCATAACGGTATTAAATTTTGTTTAGCTCTCGAGATCTCTAACGTTATCATCGAATCAAATTCTAGTTGGGTGGTGTCTTGCCTAATCAAAGCTTCTTCACTTTCCTAGAAATGGTCTTACTGGCGGACAAGAATCAAACGTCTCTCCTCTGAAGGAAACTTTCAAATTCTCCATGTTTTTAGGGAAGCTAACAGCCCGGCTGATAGCTTGGCTAAGATTTGCAGCTCGGAGCAGACTAACTCTTTCTTTCATGGTCTCACCTCCCTCCCCCACCTGATCAAGGGTCAGGTTATTTTGGATAAAACTGGTCTTGGTTACATTAGAAATGGTTCCCACATTTTACATGTATAGCTCATGATAGGCAGATCTTCCGCCCAAAATAGGTTTGTAATTTTCCCTCAGGAATGAAATCGTTATTTTTCAATATATATATATATATATATATATATATATATATATATATTCTTTAATGAACTTCAATAAGGAGAGAATAAAGGAGGTCATGCCATTCCAAAAGATAATAGTGTCATCAACAAGTAAAATGTGGGAAATATTTGGACAGTTTCTGGGAAGCTTATTGGGATGACAAGTGTTGGTAAGGATGAGATAGTTTAGTCCTCTGTTAAGGACATCGACTGCGATTAAGAATATAGCCGGGGATAGGGGATCTCTTTGGCGTAAACCTCTGGAAGATTGGAAGAATCCAAAGGGGCTTCCGTTTATCAAAATATAGAACCAGCAATCCATCCAATATCGTTAAACCATTTGAATCCAATTTGGATCGAAACCAAACTTGAGGAGAACCCGACGAATGAAAGTCCACTCCATACAATCATACGCTTTCTCCATGTCCATCTTTATAATGATGTTGCCTTCTCAAACTTTTCTATCTATCTCATAAGCCATTTCCGTAGCTATAGATACATGTTCCGCTATAGATATGCCTTTAACAAATGCATCTTGTTCTTCAAATATGATCAAGGGAAGGATTTAGCTAGCTTGTTAGCTATGACTTTGGAAAAGATCTTCTGGATACAATTGTGCAAACTGATGGGTTAAAAATCCACAAACTAGGAGGTGTTATTCTTCTTGAGCGCAAAGAAAGTCGAGGTCCGTCAGAAAGCTCTAGGGATAATACCTCCCTCAAAGAATTCAGTCACCGCTTCAAGCAAATCTACATTGATGATGTTCCAACAAGAAGAGTAGAAATTTCCTGAGAATCCATCCGGGCTCGGAGCGCTGTCCAGCGGGATAGCAAAAACCGCTTCCTTGATCTCATCCATACTTGGAGGTCTGCGCAGATCTCGGTTTATAGCAATTATGACTAGGTTAGGAATGTTGTCCAGGAGATGGTCTTCCCGATGGGTCGGCTTCGATTTGAATAGCTTACCAAAGTATTTTACTACTTCCTCACCCATCTCATTTATTGATTGGGTTGAAGCACCTGAGGGAAGAGTAATCGATCTGATAGTAGCTGCCCTTCTTTTGTCCACGACCGAGTTGAAGAACTTTGTGTTGCGATCTCCCTCTTTGAGCCACGGAATCCTAGATTTCTATTTCCAATAAACTACTTCCTGAGTATTGGCAGCCTTGAGGGCAGCCAAGGCTTCTTGCATGTAGTCTTGCATTATCCTCCTCCAAAAACTAGATGTGAACAGGTTAGCTTCTGCTCTAGCAACCTCATCTTCAGCTAACTTCACATTTTAGAAGACATTCCCAAATATTGAAGTATTCCAACTTTTAAGTGATTTGAGATTCTTAAGTTTTAAGAAAAACTTAAGCATAGGAGGGGACTGCACCTCTACTTCTAATCTCCTAAAATTGCTCGTGCAAAGTCCACATGCACTGGAACTAATTGAATGGCCTAGGAGAGTTGGTTCGAACATCCACTAGATTTAAGAGCAGAGGAAAGTGGTCAGAGTGAATTCGGGGTAGGTGTTCAACTTTGCTTTAAGGGAATGATTGAAGCCACTCCATATTGAACAACATTTTGTCCGGTATTGCCCAACGGTGACTTTGACTTGCCTTGTTGTTGCACCATGTGTATATGGAGCCCATGAAACTAGCATTTACTAGGCCTACATCATGAATAGCCTCTCGAAATTCCTCCATGCTGGGAGAATCGATAGGTTGGCTCCCTATTCTTTCATTGGCGCTCATCGTTGTGTAGAAATCCCCACATACTTGCCATGGACCGATAACATTTCTGGAATGTGATCTGATAGTTTCCCATAGATCCTTTCTCTCGATCCTCCTGCATGAGGCATAAATTAAACCACCGTGATATGATTGACCTGAGGATTGGAGTCTACTGAAACTCGAAGGGATATGCACTGTATGGAGGCTAATATAGTGGAAATTTGGAATGGTGGGTTGTAGAGAATCCAAAATTTTCCCTCCACCTGATCTTCAGCTATCGTGTGTTGAAATTCCAGCTTGGCTACCACTGCATCTCTTCTGGAGAGTCTATTCATAGGCTCTTGTAGAAGCAGAATTGCCACGTTCTTAGCTTTCATAAGCCTGGAGAGATGTCTAAAGGAAGCGAGTTACTTACGCCTCTCACGTTCCAACACAGAATGTTAGACATCAGATATCCATCCCTTCATTATTATAGACAGATGTCTTAAATCTGTCTGGTGGTCTGTCGATGATATCGACAGGACCTTCGATGATATCGAGGCCGTCATCGACAGGGTCTCGATGCCATCGATAATTCACAGTATTTTCCACCCCTGGTCGCTGGACAGTTTTGGTCCTATTTCGATATCATCGAAGGACTGTCGATGATATCGAAGTTGTCATCGAAGGCCTTCGATGACATCGATAAGTTCCGCCGATGCGATTGCCAAAACGCAGATTTTGTGGATTTTATTTCCTATTTGGATTCTACCTCTTTCTATTCTTATTTAAAGGGGTGTATCCGGGATTGGGGTGTATTTTCTGGGATTCTAAGGCTTTTTAAAGTAGTTTTAAGGGTTCCTAAAAGGTTTTTTAGGGTTTCTAAAGGGTGTAACAAATGTGAGATTCGAGTTTGTTCGAATCGGGTAAGTCCTCTCTCTTTGTAATTTCTATTTTCATAGTGGAGATCTATCGCTTTGTGTCGTAGTTTTTTCCCACAAGGGTTTTTCATGTTAAATATGTGTTCTCTTGTGTGTGCTTGGTGTCATTGGATTGCTATCCTAGATCTAGATCTGTGTGATTCCGCAGGTAAAAATCCCTAACAAGTGGTATCAGAGCAATCGGTTGGGGCACAGATCTGAATCTATAGGATTAGTAATAATGGCGAGCACCAGGTATGAGATTAAGAAGTACTCAGGGAAAAATAATTTTGAGTTATGGAAGATTAAGATGATGAGTTCCTTAATCAAGCAAGGCGAAGATGGTGCTCTTGAGGAGCGGAAGTCTACTATGACTGATGGTAATTGAAATACTTTTGATAAGAAGGCTTTATCATCAATCCGTTTATGTCTCACGGATGAAGTTCTCTACAATATCATGAGGGAGAAAACCGCAGCTAAGTTATGGGCGAAGTTAGAGGATGTCTATGCGAAAAAATCCTCTGAAAATCGCCTGCACTTGAAGCGGCAATGATATAACTTCAAGATGGCAGAGGGTGGAGATCTGGAGGCTCACATCAGCAACTTTAATAAATTGGTTTGTAAATTGCTGGATATGGAGGAAGTGATGAAAGATGAAGAACATGCATGTATGTTGCTGAATTCTCTCCCGGCGTCTTTTGAGGCATTCAAGGACACTATGTGCAGCACGAGCAAAATCCTAAGTGTCACACCCCAAACCTAGAAATCGGATTCACAAAAATCCCGATCGCCGAATCCGGTGCTGACAGCCTCCGTAGTACCCCATTCTCGGCTCCTAGCATCCATACGCCAGATTCCGATCCTGGGATCCTGTAAGGAGGATTTTTTTTGTACATTTAACCCATAATAAACATAACCACAAGATTACCCAATTCACAAAGGCAACATCATCATCACATATCCACTAATATAATTATTTTAGTACAATGCTGAAAGGAAAATACATAAATCGAAAATCAAGCTCCAGAAGACCACTGCACGCTCCAAGCTCAATACTGCTGCAACCTAACATTATCTCCACGCATCTATCGTGCATAAGCTTATAGAAAGCTTAGAGGGTGGTGTAAGTATGTGCACAAGGTAAGTGCCAAGTATTCAACACAATGCCCTCATCATACAGTACTAAAAATACTAATAATCCATAAATCGTACAATATTGGAATAAGCAGAATTATTAACAAGATCATGAATTATACGATAACAGAGTAAGCGGAAATACGGAGAAGTCCATAAGTCAATCAATATCAGAATACGCAATGTAGAACAGTTCTGCAATAAGGAGTCATAAAGAGTCAAATATCAGATGCCGAAGATACAATGCAATATACAAATCCTACTAAGTCTGTCTAGGCCATATAAGTACAGAAACATAGCAACCCAAAATGTTATGTGCCTGTGGATGTAATGCAATATGTGATGTAAATGAAATGACCATGCTGGAGTGTAAAGTCGGGATGATAGTACGTAGTATCGCAGGCTACGAGATTCACCACAAGGGACTTCTATCCAAACCAGTCCCATACCTAAATTTGGATAGTCAGACTCAACGTGATAAACTCCTGATCTCAGGTTAGTCGCGAGCCCAACCGAAATCCTTGCTATAACGAAGGTACACAACAATTAGTTGCGCACCAGCAGCCCGAGTGGGTAGTGAATGAATGAATGAGCATGCAACTCCTACTCAATAAGTCCACATATCAGTACGGTTCCTCTCTGAAAAATCACCGGGGTCTATTACACTCCAAACTAGATTGCCGTACTATCGCGCGCAACAAGGTAAGTGGAAGAGACCTCACTATCCGCCTGTCAATATCGGGCCCGGCTCATTGATAGCGGACCCATTCCTTGAGCTGGTCAGACTCGGCCTAGCATTGCCCCCTCCTCTTGGGCAGGTAAGGCCGCACGCCCTTCCAACCGACCACGACACAGTGGGAGACGCGGCCTAACGGTATACGGCCCTCATGCGCTCATGCATCCACTCAGTCTAGAAGTTGGAGAAACCTCTGGAACCAAGAGGGTTTAGGGACTTTCGCCCAGGGATATCTATAGCACCCCATATAGAACAGATTTCAGGTGTCCCATCTGGCCATCCACGAAATACGTGTGGAGGCTACGGCCTCGATGTCGCTAGGGCGTACGGTGGTCATGTCACACAAATGTGAGATGCATGAGTCATACAGTCCAATCATGCATCAATCCTGCGCATATCGTGCGCTCATATAGGGAAACTCCCCTTATCAAGGAGCCCGATGAACAACCTGCCCTATGGCATATGCAATGGTCAATCACATCTCATAACAAACATGCAGATGATGCGTATGGGCATGTATCATGATGCTATACTGTCACATACTCATAATCGGTATCAATAACTGGCATCGACAATCGACCTCGACAATGTGGACATTTAACCAACATTGCCCCCAAGGAATGACTCACATAGAGCCTAACATATAGTGGACCCATGGCCTCACACAAGGACCTAAAATACAACACCATGGGCCTTACTTAAGGGTCGCGTATACACAACAGGTGGGCCCTGCTCATGGGCCTCAAATACATGACATGTGGGCCCTACACATAGGTCTCGAATATGTCAAATGGGTCATGCATCATGGACCTAATACATATCACAATGGGCCTTGCCCATAGGCCACGAATACATCACGATGGGCCTTGCTCGTAGGCTATAAATACATCACAATAGGCCTCAACTACGGGTCGCGTATGTATCATATAGGTCTTGACAATTGGCCTCGGCAATCGAAATTGGCCTTAGCAATCGGAATTGACAGATGGAATCGGCCTCGATACTTGGACTCATATACATCAAATAGGCCATGACAATCAGAATCGGTAAATCGGCCACGTCAAACGGAATTGGCAATCGGTCACAATGCAAGGCGGGGTCCATAGATGGACGACCGATGATGGTCTAAGCAATATCAATGGGGGCCCATTCATTTGGGTTAACCCATTAGAGAATGACGAGAATGGGCCTGACCAGGCCTAAAAGAAGGTCATAATGTGGACGTTTAACTATCATTGCCCATCAACGTGGACCTTTAACCAATTATGACTCCTAAGGAGTGCCCCATATAAGGTTAAACGTATAGTGGGCCCATGGCCTCACACAAAGGCCTAATATACATCGCAATGGGCCTCACACAAGAGCTACATACACATCACGATGGGCCACATTACATGGACCTCGAATTCATTACAATGGGCCTCACTCATGGGCCTCGAATACATCACATTGGGCCTCGCCCATGGGCCTCGTACATATCCAGGGGGCCGCATCAATGGGCCGCACCAATGGGCCATAAATACGCAACAGGTGGGCCCTGCACATGGACCTTATACATAATAACGGGCCCCATTACTTGGCCTGATATACACAACATCGGGCCTCACATATGGGCCTCAAATATACATCGCAGGTGGCCTCAAGAATTCATCACAGGTAGGCCCTATCACATGGCCAGGTGGTGTGGGTGAATCACATCCATCAAGGTGGGACCGGTAGAAGGACGGCGTGGAGGTAAAATACAAATATGATGGTGGAGTCCTCATCACCGTCCAAACACGTCCGGCACCGTCCAGATCATTTGAACGGTGTGGACAAACAATTGCATCATGGTGGGGTGGCACGTCACCATCTAAACTGCCCAGCACAGATGAACGGAGTAAGTGTAATACATACATCAAGTCAAGGCCCCACTGTCCCTGTGGATGGTGGCGAGTGGAGCACGTACATCATGTGTCTAGCACAGATTGACGATGTAAATATGATACGTGCATCAAGGTGGGGTCCTAAGGTGGGACGGCTGGGGGGTAAAACAGATGGATGGCATGAGTGCATAATAGGCGGACGACGTGGATCCATACGTTCAAGTGGTCCCTATTGTCCAGATCATCGGACGGTGTAGATATAAGACACATACAACACGTGTGGGTCCCATAAGGAATGGCGGTGTAGAAAATATATAACATAAAGATGGGCCTACACACCACAAGTATGGGCCTACCAATGGCCCTAGGGAGAGTTGTAATGCGAACATTTAACCAACATTATACTTACAATGTGGACGTCAAACCAGCATTGCTCCCAAGGCATGGCCCACCATAATATCAACACGCAAACCATGGAAAAATCACACATTGCAATGGACCCTAAGGACACCCCTTTGGGCCTCGACCCATGGGCCTCACATTAATCACAATGGGCCTTAACCCATGGGCCCCAAATACATCGAATGGGCCATAAATATACCAAAGGTGGGCCTCAATCAACCGGCCATAAATATATCGAGATGGCCTAATCACATGGGCCTTACGTGTATCAGATGGGTCACACCAATTGGGCCCCATACGCACATTAAATGGACCACACCCAAATACAAGTGGTGATAATGATTTCCGCCATTAAAACTCCTAAGGCCCACCATAAAATATGTTTCCCATCTAACCTATTCATAAATTAACAAATATCAACTTAATCGGAAGCTATTATGGCCCTTAAAGATTTTCAAACGGTGGGCGTCATTAGCCACCACTTAAAATGGTGGGGTCCACTTGAACTTTAGATCGGCCTTAGTTTTAGTCACAAGTTTGTAAGGCAAGCCTGCCAACTAGTTGAATGGTTTGGATGCAATACAAGCATCATGGTGGGGCCTATAGAGGCCCACTATCAGGTATGTATTATAAAATAAAAGATATATAGTATATATATATTTATATATATACACACACACAACACACAACACACATGCGCACACACGCACACACACGCATGCTTTCACACGTGCCCACTCACACACACATGCACACACACGTGCACACACACACGCACTTACACCCGCACCCACCCATACCCACCGTCCCCTGGACGGTGGGAATAAATACATTGGAGTGGGCTCCACTATTCAGGCGGACGGTGGAATAACACATAAATCATGGGTCCCACGTGGGGCCTACCTTAATGTTTATAGGCCATCCGACCCATTGATAAGGTCACGCAGACCTAGATGAAGGGTGAAAACAAATTTCAGCTTGATCCGAAATTTCTATGGGCCCAAAAAGGGTTTCAATGGTTGGCCTTCAATCAACACTGTTTCTCATGATGTGGGCCGCCTGAGCATTGTATCAGTCTGATATTTTGAGGGGGCCCACCTCAGGTGGTGGCCCACAAAATGAACGGTGTGGAAATCACATATACATCATGGTGGGGCCCACGGCTGGAGCCGTGGGTGGGCCTGTCCACTCGCTAAACGCATGCATGCAAATAAGTTTCCGTTCACTGCATTGTCCAGCGCAGAGTCGCCACTGCTTCCTTATTTTTTTATTATTATTATTTTTTTGTTTTTTTGAGGTTTTCCGTAGGTGGGGCTCTCATCAGTAGGATCCGACCCCTCCATTGGTCTCCAGGGCTCAAGACATACCCATCATACCCAATATTGGGTATATTTTGGAGTGAAGATAAATTTAAAGGCATTTAAATGGTGAAAATCATTGTTTTTAACACCGGGGCCCACCAAAACATCGGATTGAGCCCATTTTCCAGCTCAACGTCTAAAATGAGCCAGGGAATGGGATGAGTAGCGTGGATTAAGCACAGACATCAAGGTGGGGCCTACGTGAGCGGCTCACCCAATGAGCTTTGAATCAAGCTAATATTTGGGTTTTCATTTCAGTCCAGGGACGTCCCTGGACGTCTGAGCGTCACACATGCTCAAGGTGGGTCCTACTTAGGTGGACCATCAACTGATGGATGGTGTGGGTACAACACATATGTAAGTGGGCCCCACCTATAGGTGACTTGGATAAAATGCATGGCTCATGGTGGGGCCCATCCAAGTGGGCCACACAACCACATCATCACCAAGAAAAGGAAAAAGAGAGAGAGAATGAGAGAGAGAAGCACCCACCTCTAGACCTTGAACTACTCCTTCCTCCAAGAGGTCTTAGAGCTCCAAGGAGGGTAATTTAACGGTCGAGATGGGATTTGGTGGGCCGGATTAGTGAGGAGAATGGGTGAGAGATGGCTTGATTTTGGGTGGCTTGGACGTTCCAAGCTTGCAACGATGGAGGTAAATGAAGAAGAAAGAGGGAGGGAGAGAGAGATAGGAGAGAGAGAATAAGCCATTATGGCTAGTAATGATGGGTTGTAAGGGGTTGTAATTAATGGGTGTTGAAAAGAAAAGGTGCATTTATGGGGTAGGTTAGGTAGGGGATAGGTTAGGTTGTAGAATAGGGTGATGTCATCCCTAGGATGACATCATCCTCATTATGATTATGGGGAAACATGTACACTATGGCCCGCAACGTGCGGTTCACCGCCATGATCGTGCACGAGTCATATCTTGGGATCTAAACATCGAATTGATGCACGAGATGCGGCATCGGATTCACGGCGACGACGCGGTTGCTAGGATACAAGTCTCGAGTTGAGTCAACTCGGGTTGAAAGCGTGTGAATCAGGGTCGCGCACAAACACCAGTTAAGGGTCGAAGGTTACCGAAATTCGACCAGGAAGACCGCGGAAGCCTATTGGAATGGTACGGTCTAGGATACAGGTCTTACACTAAGTGTCGATACCGTTATCTCGGCCCTTCAAGGGAAGGCTATGAGACAACTAAACAACGACATGGGGACGTCTTCTGATGCACTATTTACAGTAGGTAGGAATTCTGAACAAGGTATAGGTTCTTCAGGTTCTATATCTAAATCCAAGGGCAAGGGTAAAGGAAAGGTAAAGTGCTGGAACTCTGGGAAGGAAGGACATGTGAAGAAAGATTGTGAAAATCTTAAATTGAAGAGAGAAGATTTCGAGGCTTCGTATAGGGAGGCCAATGTTACCATGTCAGATGGATCGAGTGGATGTGATGGTGATGTTTTACCCGTGTCTACTATCAAGCGGCCATACGATGATCGTAAGGATGAGTGGATGCTAGACACAGGGGCATCTTTTCACATGACTCTTCATCGGAGTTGGTTCGTCAGCTATAACGAGTGCGATGGTGGACAGGTGTTTATAGGCAATGGCTTTGCCTGTAATGTTGTGGTTGTTGGTACGGTGCGCATCAAGATGTTTGATGGGGTGGAGCGTACCCTGACTGATGTCAGGCACGTTCCTGATTTAAAGTAGAATCTGATTTCTCTTAGTGTGCTTGAGGTAAAAGGATGCAAGTACACATGTATTGATGGTGCTCTTAAGATATCTAAGGGGGCACGGGTAATCGTAAAAGTGGAACGACTCGGTAACTTGTACAAGTTGATCGGGAGCACTTCAAAAGGTGGAACTGTAGTGGATGTAGTGGATTCCACCTCTGTAAGTGTGTGGCATGTTGGGCATGGCCATATGAGCGGGCAGGACAGGAAGGTTGAGACTTGCGAACAGGGATACAGAGCAAGTGGAGCAGCCATCTGTGAGAAGAATCACACGGCATGATCGCAAGATATCAACAAGGTACGTGGATGACTCCAATATCGCAAAGGATTCATCTTCTTTTCAGATGGCTCTAGATGAGTCTAGTGCTGAGAAGTGTAAGGTGATTATGGGCGATATGATAGATTCGTTATACCAGACCAACATATGGGAGCGGGTGGAGCTTCCAGTAGGCCGGAAAGCGGTTGGATGCAGGTGAATCTTCAGGAGGACACAGCGTAGATACAGGACGAGGTTGGTGGTGAAGGATTATGCTCAGAGAGAAGGGATCGACTTCTCAGAGATATTCACCCCGACGGTATAGCAGGTGTCTATTAGATCTGTGATTAGTGCTGGTTGGCCAATATGATCTTGAGCTGGAAGGATGGATGTGGAGTCTGATCTTCTGTAAGGGAAAGTGAAGAGTAAATCTACATGAAACAACCAGAGCGGTTCGAAGTTAAAGGGGCTGAGAAAAGACTTTGCAGTAGGTCGTGGTTCGACCTGTCGCCTAGGTAGTGGTTTGATTCCTTTATGGTGAGTCAGGAATTAATGACATGTAGATCGCCAATTATGACATGTCTGAAATCAATGTACTGAAGACTCGGTTAAGTGGGACATTCAGGATGAAAGATCGGGGGGCTGCAAAGATGGTTCTCGGTGTTGAGACTGAAGGAGGAGTAGGCTTAGGTAATCACAGGAATAATGCCTTATGTGTAGGTATTGATCAAGGATGTGATGGGCCAGGTAAAGCCGAAGAGCGTTCCCTACGCGTCTCTCCTCGAGTTTTTCCTCAGGACATGTCCCAAAACAGATGGGGAAAAGCAGGATATCTCATGAGCCTTATTTCGAATGCGGTTGGCAGTGTATGCCATAGTCTGGATTAGACCGGTTATTTCACAGGTTATCAATGTTGTGAGCAAGTACCCCGGCAAGCAATATTGGGTAGCGGTGAGATGGTAAGAAGACTGCGTCTTTTCTTTTAGGAAGACAGAAGCAAAGGTGGTTGGGCATGTGGATGTATATCCAGTAAACACGATCAACAAGAATGTTCCTGCAGAGAAGTTCAAGTTCTGTGCAACTTCTCTAGGCTTGGCGATGGCGTAAAAGGAAGACGGAGTGTGCACAAGAAGCTATAATGTGATGAAGAGATAAGAGGAGGTCAAGAAGCTACACGGATGAAGATTGAAGACATGGTAGAGATTGTTATAGACAGATGTCTTAAATCTGTCTGGTGGTCTGTCGATGATATCGATAGGATCGTCAATGATATCGAGGTTGTCATCGACAGGGTCTCGATGCCATCGATAATTCACAGTATTTTCTACCCCTGGTCGATGGACAATTTTGGTCCTGTTTCGATATCATCGAAGGACTGTTGATGATATCGAAGCTATCATCGAGAGACCTTCGATGACATCGATAAGTTCCGCAGATGCGATTGCGGAAATGCAGATTTTGTGGATTTTGTTTCCTATTTAGATTCTGCCTCTTTCTATTCTTATTTAAAGGGGTGTATCTGGGATTGGGGTATATTTTCAGGGATTCTAAGGCTTCCTAAAGTAGTTCCAAGGGTTCCTAAAAGGTTTTTTAGGGTTTCTAAAGGGTATAGCAAAGGTGAGATTCGAAGTTGTTCGAATCGGGTAAGTCCTCTCTCTTTGTAATTTCTATTTTCATAGTGGAGATCTATCGCTTTGTGCCGTGGTTTTTTCCCGCAAGGGTTTTCCACGTTAAATCTTTGTTCTCTTGTATGTGCTTGGTGCCATTGGATTGCTATCCTAGATCTAGATCTGTGTGATTCCGCAGGCAAAAATCCCCAACATTCATAACAGCCCTCTTACAGAATTTTGCCAAACAAAAACTCCTAGAAGCCTTATTACTAGCCCTGTTAGCCGCAGCAGGTTGGGGCGAGTAGAAAATTGGGTCCGGTGGAGGATGGTTGGGACGGGCTGAGTGATTGGTGTGAGGTCCCCTTATATCCAACCACAGCTCAAGGCCGTTAGAGGATATGCCTGGAGAGCCGTACTGAGGTGAGAGCTCTCGCTCTGGGTCTGTAGCCGAGTCAATAAGCATAAGATCTTCCTCAGCTGCTGAAGCTGTCTCTGACTCGTCTGGGTCCCCTGTTCTCCTGTGTTTGACTCCTGGCCAGCTCCATCTTTCCAAATCTTCCATTTTGCTATCTTTGGTTTCGATGATTTGGGCTGAGACATCAGCTGGAAGATTGGGGTGCTTACAAAGCTGGCCCAGTGTTTCTTTAGTTGGAGATACTCTGAGGGTCTGGACAAAGGTTGAGGCATCAGTAAGGGAGTGTTGATGAGATTTTGACATAAGAGTGGGGAAGGGAATCTGGGACAAACATCCACATTAAGCCTACACAAACGCACGCACACATACCTATGTATGTATGCATTTGAATATTACCATTGAGATATTCCGGCAGCGCAGATTCACCTGAATAAATCAATAGTTAGGATCAACTTTTTGGCTTGATTACTGGATTTTAGGCCATTAAAACTAACATCCACAGGAACACTTCAGATTATCCAACCACATTTGCATGTGGGGGCCATGGGGCGACGAATGCTGGTGAGCCTGGGTGGACAGAGCCACCCTGGCTCCAGTTGCCCCTCAGTCTAATTAGAAGGTTGGAACCTGGGTGGGCTGAAATTTTGGGCCTTGTATTGCCATTTATAGACATAAGGGCCATCATAATGGACCCAGTGAGGTTTGTTCTGACAGTATTATATAAGCAGTGGCGGGCTTCATTGTCCTGTTGGGCCTTTATTGGAATCCAAACCCAAGCCCGGCTGAATTAGTTATCTGGCATCAAACTTCATGAAACTTCATGGTCGAGCCCAGACCTTGTATTGTAATAAACTGGGCCCAAACTAGCAAAGCCCACTTTTATCACTGCCATGTAAGCCACTCCACTCTATTGACCAAACTGTCACATGGCCTTGATCTGTCACACACGTGCCTCGATCTCTTCTCACATGAAAAGCATTTCCCTCACTAATGATATTGACCAAACTCCCTCCAATATTAAAACTAATCATTTAGCGTATACATTTTTATTGAATCAATCGTTACATAGATGAACAAAAGACCAAATATTCGAAAGTGTAGGCGGACATTCATGCATAGCTCTCCTAGCAGATCATGACCGTTGATCTGGGAAGGAAGCAATGACGTTCAGAGCAAATGCGCATGGAAACGGGTGATGAGTCCATGGATGCCAGGAGATCCAATATGGACAGAAGCTTTGATAGGGCATTGTCCACCTCTCTTGGTGACGTGGGTGCAATCAGAAGCTTGGGAAGTGGGATAAGAGCCTCTCTGGAGGGACTGGAACATGATACCATTACTCAGTGACGGCCTCAGCCTCAGTCCCTCCCAAGGTCTAGTTGCTTCAAGAGATTGAGAATTCAGTATCAAGAAGATGATGAAGAAGAAGAATACTATGGTTGTTCTTGTGAAGATGTTTCTTTCGTAAGAGCCCATATTTGAGATTGAGAAGATTATTAAAAAAAAAAAAAAAAAAGAGATTTTGTTATGTGGGTATTCTGGAAAAGAGATGGGAAGAAAGGAGTAGGTGTTTTAATGTAGGGTTTTGAGGTTTTTGGAGGGAAGGAGGTGGTGGTTTTTCTTCTTGTTGTTGTTGTTGAAGGTGATGAGAAAGAGAAGTGGTGTTATATATAGAGGTGGAAAAGGTCCTGATCATCGAAACGCCACTAGTGTCCTGATGTATGAGTTTGTACGTGTAGGGTCCATGCATGAGTTTGTACGTGTAGGGTCCATGCTTCCGACGTAAAGACCGTTTCGGACGCGGTTTGGCTTGTGACGCTGGGGACTGGCTTGTGACGCTGGGGACTGGCTTGTGACGTCACTAAATACTAGCCACAAAAAAAAAAAAAACAACGTGGATGGCAGCATTCGGAGCGACGAACAGGGAATGGATCTGCAGGAAAACCGTCTGCAATTGATAGTGTGGCTTAGGCCAACAGATGCTCAACATTAACAAAGCCTCACAAATCCTACAGAACAATGCAGAGAATGTGCAGGTATAACGGGCACCCCCTCCCCAATAGTTGAATCTTCTCCATCCAAAAGAGCCAGAGATCTTAGCCCTGACAACCAGTACAATACCTAGGTGAGGAAAAAGACCTCTCCCCATCGATCTTCCAGGAAGTTAGTCCAACCAGCTGAAATTTTGTTGACTCAGATAAGAACAGTATCAGATCAGTTTCTCCAATGCGAGGAATGTGTGAGGAATATGTCTATTTCCCTGCTCTCGGCACTAACAGTCCTAGACACTCACCTCCTCAGCTCGAGACGTATCAACCCAATCGGGAGCGGAAGATTGGTCATCTTACTGACAAGTGCACAACCTTATCTGAAGGAAACTCTCCCATGGGAGATCTTACGGATCCAGGATCT
Organism: Magnolia changhungtana; assembly: GCA_030180095.1. Lineage (NCBI taxonomy): Eukaryota > Viridiplantae > Streptophyta > Magnoliopsida > Magnoliales > Magnoliaceae > Magnolia > Magnolia changhungtana. Next base: position 2,611,185 of record JASAUF010000403.1, on the reverse strand, counting down.
CATGAGGATTTCCCCCAATATGTCAAGAAACATGATCAGCCTCCTTTCCTCTCAGGAAGTGTTGGACCCAGATGTAGGGCCGAAGCGAGGGGATGTAAATAGCTCTCCAATCATAGCAGCTCCTCCTCGATTGGCCCGTCAGGAAGTAACCCATCCAGCTCAGAAAGTGGACTCACCTTAAGCCTCACAAAGTGCATATCTGATCACTGATGGCCTGGAGGTTGATCTATCCCCATATTTCTCCCCAGTTCGAACTCACGAAGATACACAGACCACCTCTCAGAAGCGACTACCGGAAGGCGATGTCAATGGTAAACCTTGCCCTGCTCACTCGTCTCGGGTTATTCTTCAGGCTAAGTCTTCAAGTAGCAGAATCACTCCCATGCAAGAGGAGTCGGTGAAAGTTAACGTGGTTTCTCCCTACAACCGATTTCTCAGTCATATACCAGACATAGTTGAACATATCCATCTGACTGATCTGAGTGAACATCCACAAACTGGAAACAAAAGAAATCGTCAAACTCCAGTTACAAGACACAGAATTCATTATACCAAAGGATCGTGGGAGTCCAGACCGAGAAGGATGAATAGAAGGGCCATTCAATCTGGAAGTGTCACAGATGAATAAGATCATAGTATGGAATGCCCATGGGATCGGTAATACCCAAACCATTAGAACTATGAAAAGGCTCATCCAGAAGTATAATCCATGCATCTTAACGATTCTAGAACCTATGATTGCTGACTCTAGGAGAGTCACAACAGGCCTTGCTCTTAGTTTTCATGCTTCCTGCTCCAACTTGGAGGACGGGGGCAAGATTTGGGTCTTTTTCAAAGACCAGGTCTCCGTCTCGATTTTAAATTCTTCTAACCAAACTCTCTCTTTTGCAGCCTCTTGTCTTTCAGTTACCAGTCTTATTTTCTTAACCATTGTTTATGCTAGCTGTGACATGGGCCAAAGAAGAACTTTGTGGAACACCATGGCTGCTCTCTCTGCTATTGTAAATGGAGCTTGGGCCGTGTGTGGTGATTTTAATGCAACCATGACAGTTGTTGAGAGAAGAAGCAGACGTCCCTCAAATTCTAATAGCTCTAGGGAGTTCTCAGATGCCATCAATGTTGCGGGTCTGATTGACGCTAGATACTCGGGGAGTCAATTTACGTGGTGTAATAACCAAGGTGGAGCAGCGAGAGTTTGGGCTAGGTTGGACAGAGTCCTAATCAACTCGCAATGGTCGAACAGGTTTCCCTCCTTCCAACTGCATCATCTTACCCGGCTGAACTCGATTCATGCCCCACTCCTATTGGACTTCCCCTCTCCCCTGCCTGGAGGCCCCAAACCTTTTCGTTTCCAACAAATGTGGACCGACCATGACGCTTTTAACCAAGTAGTTAAAGAGGCTTGGATTTCTGAAGGTGCAGGTCATCCTTTCTTCAATGTGTTGGTCAAGTTGAGGGCTATTAAAAAAGCGATAAAAGTGTGGAATAAAGAGGTGTTTGGGAACATATTTGATCAGGTTAAAAGGGCTGAACAAGAGCTAACTGAAATCGAAGGAAAAATGCAAAATTGGCCTCCGAATTTGGATCCAGATGATAACCTACAGCAGCCGTTCAACAATGCGGCGTCCAAGCTTAGCCAGTTAGAGACTATGGAAGAATTGTTCTGGAAGCAAAAGGCTAGAGTGGACTGGCTTCAAACGGGTGAAAGAAACATGACATTTTTCCATGCCAAAGCTTCAGCAAATCACAGAAGAATTGAAATTCAGAACATCACTACGATAACAGGGGAACGTATGGACAATCCTGTTTAGATTAAGAGGGCTGTGATGGAACACTTTGTCCGTCAGTTCTCAGCTGACGACATTCAATCAAGTGAGGAGCTAATAAATGTTATTCCCCATATCATTTCTCACCAATAGAATGGAGAGCTAATGACCCTGCTGTCGGTGGAGGAGGTCCACCAAGTGGTTCTCGACATCCCACTGAATGGGGCATCTAGTCCGGATGGCTTCTCAGCAACTTTCTATATCAGCTGATGGAACATTATTGCGCAGGACATCCATCAAGCAGCAATCCATATTTTCAAGGGGGGGTTTTTCCCGAGAGCAACGAACACGTTGATCATTTGCCTAATTCCGAAATCATCTGCCCCTGCTTCCTTTTCTGATTTCAGACCGATCAGTCTCTGTAATTGTTTGTACAAAATAGTAGCCAAAATCATCGCTAAGAGGCTTTCCAACATCCTTCCTTTGCTGATCTCTCAGGAACAGGGAGCGTTCATCCAGAGGAGGCCCATTGCAGAGAATATTGCCCTTGCTTAGGAATTATTTAGAGATTTTTTTTTTTTTAAATCAGGGGTGGAAACATAGCTCTAAAGGTGGATATGGAGAAGGCATACGATAAAGTTAATTGGGATTTTCTTAAAAGCGTTTTAACACTTCGTCCGTCAGTTCTCTATGCTGGTTAATGGTGAGGCGACAGGTTTTTTTAAGCCATCAAGGGGACTGCGGCAGGGAGATCCTCTCTCCCCCACTCTCTTTATCCTCTCAGTGGAGGTCCTAAGTAGAGGAGTGAAATCTCTTATGAACAGGGGGCCGACACTTCCATTCTATCGTCGTAGAGGATGCCCTTTCATCTCCCATCTCCTGTATGCCGATGATACGCTTATCTTCCTCAATGGTGGGCTACCGTCGGTGAGAACAACAAAGGAATTTTTGGTTTCCTACCAAGTGGTTTCCGGGCAATCCATAAATTTTAGGAAGAGCTCCTTCACTCGCGCCAACAACATTCCTATGGGCAGAGTTAGAAGCATCGAGCTTGTGCTTGGTATTGCTAGAGCAAGCGGCCCTTTCACATACCTTGGTGTCCCTCTAACTAGAGGACGTCAACGGGTTGACATTTTCAAGCTGCTCTTGGAGAAAATTGAGTCCCGGATCATGGGATGGAAGGCAAGTTATCTATCTCAAGCTGGCAGAACTGTGCTCATTCAACATGTGCTTGGAAGCATTCCAGTTCACACCATGGCGGCGGCTCACATCCCGAAGCACATGCTTACGAAGCTTGAAAATTATTTTACTTTCTTCTTCTAGGGTTGGTCGGAAGGCAAAAACAAGCTCCATTGGCGGAGCTGGAAAGCTATAGCGAGGTCGAAAGAGGAAGGTGGCCTAGGCATACGGAAGCTACCTGATGTGATGCACGCTTTCAGACTCAAGATGGCATGGGACCTTCTGCAAAAAGATAATGGTAATCTCTGGAAGAGCTTTATGATAGCTAAGTATGGCTTTCATCATGACGAGCATCATCCCCACAGACCTCCAGCCCAGGCTTCGCCGTTATGGAGGAAAATCTCCCCTCTCATTATGTAAATTGAAGAAAAAACTCAAATCCAATTTGGCAATGGCACCAGTAACTTACGGTCCTCAAATTGGAGGGGCTTAGGCCCCCTTCAATCTATGGACGACTGCCACATCCCTCAATGCCTGCAGCATTACAGAATCAACCAACTCTTAAACTCTTCCAGACCTATCCCTGCTTCTGCGGCCCTTCTTCACATCCCGACGCAGGCCATGGACTACATCTTCCAAGCTGGGCTATGTCTCGGGCAAGGGCCTGATAAGAGATTCTAACCTTTCACCACGTCCGGGCTATTCACGGTTAAGTCTGCTTGGAACTTGAGTAGATCAAGATCGGACTAGCTTTCCTGGGCGAATTCAACCTGGAATGCCGCTCTCCCTCTAAAGATTTCCCAGTTCTTTTGGAAAACGCTGATGAAAGCTATCCCCATCGACTCTGTGGTGCAATCCAAAGGTGTCCACTTGGCTTCAAAGTGCCACTGCTACAATAGGAACGGACATTCAACTCAAACGAGTTCTAATATTGAGACCGTGAACCATCTTTTCATCCACGACGATCTTGCTAAAATCACTTGGAATCATTTTGGGAGGTTTTTTGACATCGACGTGCAGAACGTGTCCTCAGTAAAACAACAACTATATTAGTGGTGGTCGGCTCCAGTGGCAAGGAAAGCGGAATCGACGATACAAAGAATTTTACCATACGTCATCATGTGGGAACTTTGGGGGGCCAGAAACTCGGCGCGTTTTGAGAATGTCAGCCCGTCTACCTCTAAAATCTTTTCTAAGATTCATTGGTGGACCCATAGCGTTTCAAGGATCGATGATAGGGCTCACACCACTCCAGCCTTTGTCGAGAATTCTGCTCCAGCAGGCATTACTGCTCCTTCTAATATGACTGGTAGGCACCACCCAATTTACACCACCCAGTCGCAGATCCAGCGGCCTGCTTGTGCTCCTCCCTCCTTCGTTGGCATTGAGGTGGTGAAATGGATCAGGCCAAGGGATGGTTGGGTGAAAATTAATGTTGATGGCTCGGCCCTTAGTAACCCAGGTCTGTCTGGAGGTGGGGGAGTTTGTCGTGGTGAGAGAGGTAATTTCATTTTTGCATTTACGGCAGGATATGGCCATGGCTCTAACGTGCATGCATAACTCAGGGCCTTCCATGATGGCTTGCTCTTATGTCTTGCTAAAGGTTTGAGGAAGATAATTGTGGAATCCGATTCCTGGCTTATCATCAATTTCATTTCCGAGAAGGCTTTTCCTGGATGGAAGTGGAAAGCTTGGCTCTACCGGATTAATGCCCTCATCTCAGATGCCCAAGTGGAGTGGGCTCTCATTTTTTGCGAAGGTAACGTGCCCGCTGACTCGTTGGCTCGCCATGGTAGTGGGAATCAAGTCTTCTCTCCGTTTGAGAATATAGATAGCCTTCCAGTTTCAGATCAGGGGGCGTATCTTCCTGGATAAGTTGGGCCTCGAATAAATTAGAACGAAGTAACTGTGGTCCGGTGGTGGGAGTCGTGTCTATAGTTGTGCCGGTACATTTTGTTGCTCCTATTATTCCTTTCCTTTGTTTTCACATGATAGGTGTTGCCTCCTACCTTCGTTGGGGCACACCCGAAAGGTTGTAAATTTGCAGCGATTAATGAAATCGTGGCAAGAGCCCACCTTTAACTTAAAAAAAAAAAGAAAAAAAGATATTACGCTGGGGATTACTTTCCTGATGGAAGTGGATTGAGTAGTGAGCAACTCACTAGCGTACTGAGTAAACTCAGTGAGGTCCATCATGATTTATGTATTTTATCCTCTCCATCCATCCATTTTATTAGATAATTTTAGGGCTTGAGCCCAAAAATGAAGCATACACAATGTTCAAATGGACCACACCACAGGAAACAATTGAATTAAATGTCTATGGTCGAAAATTTCTTCGGGGCCACAATAGTTTTGGATCAAGCTTATATTTATTTTTCCCTTCATTCATATCTGTATGATCTTATGAATAGGTTGGATGGAAAATAAACATCACTGCAGGGCCTATAAAGGTTTCAACGGTGGAAATAATTATCCCCATTGTTTCATGTGGTATGATCCACTTGATCTTTGGATAGGCTTCAATTTTGGGCTCAACCCCTTAAATTAGACGAAAAAATGGATGGATGGCATGGATAAACCACATACATTTAAGGTGGGCCCAACTGAGTTTATTCCGTATGATAAGAGCCTACTGATCCGATTTCTTCCGGCCTGTTTGGTCGGCCAAATTGGACGGGATTAAGAGGGATGGGATTGGATTTAAGGTTATGATGGCAGTTGTCAGTGGTTGTTTGTGAGTTCCACCGGTTTGCTAAATCCGGACGATGTTCGGAACCTGTTTGGATGGATCGGATTATCCTGCAGCTCTAACACAGGGAGTGTTTGGGAACGCATGCATTAAGCATATACATCAACCGTTTTTTCCACCGGTGGCTCGAGATCATGCTGCAACAACGTATATCAGGTAGAATCGTAACAGATGCGATTGGCTGAAAAACCGGATGCAACCCGGAAAGTTCAGCTCACTGTGCGATTAAGATCGGGATTATATCCTTGATCCAAGCCGTCCATTCTCCTAAAGCATGGGAACCAACCCCTCCCAAGCTGGCAGAATGAAGAAAGGAATAACATAGTACGAGGTGCATTCACTATTTTCACACAAGCTACGCTTTCATGGAACTTACGTTCCATGCACTTCGAACGTTTGTGATTAGACCACTAATTTCGATGGCCATGGGTCAAAAAAACCCATCACTAGGGAGTGTCAGAAAGAAGATCCAAATCGTCCAGGGATGACAGAATGAAGAAAGGATGGGTCGAGACAGATCCACCATTAGAATAGAAACCATCTTCCTCAAACAACCACCGAACGGTTGGGACAATTCCAATCCCGAAACAGGATCAAGACCGTCCATCCCTGCTCGCTTGAGGATCTCATTTCTATCTGGGATGATTATCATTTGGGAAGATGTCACATAGGTGCATATTGATGGGGTTTTTTCCCCGTCTTCGACCGGTCGTGGGAGGTGCTCGACCGGTCGTGGGAGGTGCTCGACCGGTCGTAGGTTCGAGCCCTGGCACGACTCAAAGTCCAGCGAGTTCGTGGCTTTTTTTTCGTAGCTAGGGCTGGTCGTAGGAGAGCTACGACTAGTCGTAGGTGGTCTACGACCCGGTCGTAGGAGAGCCGGACTAGTCGTAGGTTACGCAGATTGTTCCGCGATTTTGCGCGAAATCATGGATTTGAGTCCTTTCGCAACTGGGATGCGGAAAGGAGTTTCCCAAAACTATAAAAGGGGTTGCCTAGGGTTTTTCTAGGCATCACAAAATAGCAAGAGAGTTTCCTAAAGCTTTGCAAGGGATCTGCTAAAGGGTTTAGGGCTATCAAAGGTGAGAGAGAGGGAGAAAGAGAGAGGCTTATAGAAGGGAGGTTCTGCTCGTGGAGGTTCTCTACATTGCAATCTACATCTCGCCGCTTCTATGTCCTCGTAACGGTTAGATCTCTCCGTTTTCTCTATTTCTCTTATTGTTTATCCACTCCTGCGTGAGTGAAGAAGATTGTAACGTTCTACTTCATAGTGGATTGTTGATCTGGACGAGGTCCCGTGGTTTTTACCTCTTTGAGGGTTTTCCACGTAAAAATCTCTTGTGTGGTGTGTGATTGATGCTTTGATCTATTTCATTGCTTTATCCATAATTCTGGTTTGTTTTGGAGGGCTAGATCCTAAGGTTTTGTGCAAGGCCCCCAACAAAGTGGTATCAGAGCTAAGTTCATTGAACGGGTAGGATCGGTTGGAATTATGGAAGGTGGCTCAAGGATGATCAGCCTCAATGGTTCTAACTGGACCATATGGAAGGCTAAGATGGAGGACTTGCTTTATTGCAAGGACCTATATTCTCCAATCTCAGGCATATCAGCAAAATCCAAGGATATGACTGATGATGATTGGAAGAAGATGGACCGAAAGGCGGTGGGGTTTATCAGACAATGGTTGGATGATTCCGTGTTTCACCATGTGTCTACAGAAACCTCAGCCGCAAGCCTATGGCTAAAATTACAAGGGCTGTATGAGAGGAAGACAGCCGGTAATAAGATATTTCTGATAAGGCGACTTGTAAATCTCAAGTTCAAGGATGGTGGTTCTGTGGCCGAACATATGAATGAGGTCAGCAATATAGTGAACCAACTCACCTCTATGAAGATGGTCCTGGATGATGAATTGCAGGCTTTACTATTGCTTAGTTCATTGCCTGACAGTTGGGAGACATTGGTGGTGTCTCTAAGTAACTCCGCGCCAGACGGAAAGATATCCATGGAACAGGTAACCAGTTGTCTCTTCAATGAGGAGACAAGGAGGAAGTCTCAGGGGTCTACACAGCAAGAGGCTCTTGTGACGCAGGAACGGGGGAGAGGAAAGAACAGGAAGGGCGGGAAGGCCCGAGATAAATCAAGAGGCAAGTCGAGTAACAGAAAAGAGGTTGAATGTTTGGAATTGTGGCAAGAAGGGCCACTACAAGACATGAATGTCGTGGTAAGAAAAAGCGACAAGAAAGTAAAAGGGAAGGAAGAAGAATCTGATTCCACTGCGGTCGCTTCAGATGGCGACATGGTAGTTATTCTTTCTACAGATCACGATGTTTGTCTCATGGCTACGAGTCAGGGCACCGACTGGGTGATAGACTCGGGAGCTTCTTTTCATGCGACTCCACACAGGGACTCCTTCACAAGCTACAAGTCAGGTGACTATGGGACTGTGAAGATGGGAAATTCTGGCGTATCAAAGATCGTGGGAGTCGGTGATATTTGTGTGAAGACCGATGTGGGCTGCACATTGGTTCTCAGGGATGTGAGGCATATCCCAGACCTTCGCCTCAACTTAATGTCGACGGGAAGGCTGGATGATGATGGCTATGAAAGCCGGTTTGCTGGTGGGCGATGGAAGCTCATCAAGGGTTCGTTGATCGTGGCTAAAGGAAAGAAGTGTTGCACCCTGTACAAGACAAGTGTCAGTATGTGCAAGGGTGGGTTGAACGCAGCGGAAGATTTGGCTATTGACATGTGGCACAGGCGTCTAGGCCACATGAGTGAAAAAGGGCTTCAGCTACTAGCAAGGAAGCAGCGACTCCTTCCGACGTGATGTGGTATGCCTCTCAAAACTGTCTTGATTGTTTATCAGGGAAACAACATAGAGTTTCATTTATTAAAACTGCTTCTCATGTTAATAAAGTGCATGCATTAGATTTGGTTTATTCTGATGTTTGTGGTCCTATGAGGACAAAAACCTTGGGTGGGGCATTGTATTTTGTTACTTTTATAGATGATGCATCTAGGAGGGTTTGGGTTTATGCTTTGAAATCCAAGGACGAGGTCTTTGGTGTGTTTAAGTTGTTTCATGCTATGGTCGAGAGAGAGACAGTAGATCATTGAAGTGCATCCGCACCGACAATGGTGGTGAATACATTGGCGACTTTCACGAGTATTGCAAGTCCTGGGTATACGGCATGAACAGTACAGTTCCCAAGACCCCAAAGATAATGGTGTAGGCGAGCGAATGAATCGCACCATTGTTGAGAGAATCGGATGCATGTTATCCCATGCGAAGTTGCCCAAGACGTTCGGGAGAAGCAATGCGCACGGCGGTGTATTTGATAAACAGTCTCCATCGGCCCGTTGAATGGAGAAGTACTGAGAAGGTGTGGACTGGACAGATCCATCGTACGGTCATCTCGGGGTGTTTGGATGCGGGGCATCCGTTCACGTACTCAAAGGACGAGAGGTCCAAGCTCGATATGAAGATCGGGCGGTGTGTGTTCTTAGGGTACGGTGATGAAAAATTTGGTTACGAGTTATGGGATCCGACCGAGAAGAAGCTCGTCGGGAGCAGAGATGTGGTTTTCTTTGAAGATCGGTGTATCGAAGACATTGGTAAGCCGAGAGAAGAACCAAATAGTTCGGGTGAGCTAGAGGACATGGATCCGATTACTCCTCCCGTGGTGCCCGATGACGGGGAGTACGAAGGTGCGAGGACGAGGGAGTTCCTTCGGAAGATGGACCGGGGGAGCAAATTTCCCCACTTGATCCACTGTTGAGCCACGGTGAGGAGGTCATCTAGGACAAACGGTAGTCCCAAGAGGTACTCGCCGCATGAGTACATTATGCTAACCGATGGGGGAGAGCCAGAAGATTATTCTGAGGCCCTAGCCGACGAGCATAAGGAGGAGTGGTTGAAAGCTATGCAAGAGATGGAATCCTTGCATAAGAACCACACCTATGACATGGTGAAATTGCCTAAGGGCAAGAAAGCTCTGAGCAACAAGTGGGTGTTCAGAAAGAAGATTGAGCAGAAGAATTCACAGATGAGGTTCAAGGCCAGACTTGTGGTTAAAGGATTTGGTCAGAGGAAAGGTATAGACTTCGAGGAGATATTCTCACCAGTGGTGAAGATGACATCTATACGGGTGTTGCTTGGGTTGGCGGCTAGCATGGATCTGGAGGTAGAGCAGCTTAGATGTTAAAACCGCTTTTCTCCATGGTGACTGGAAGAAGAGATCTACATGCACCAACCAGAGGGGTTCGAAGTCAAGGGCAAGGAGCATATGGTGTGTAGGCTGAGGAAGAGCTTGTATGGGCTGAAACAAGCTCCACGGCAATGGTACAAGAAGTTCGATTCGTTCATGTTACAAAGATGGGTATGACAGAACGGAGTCGGACCACCGTGTGTTCACGCGTAAGTTCTCAGATGGTGATTTCTTAGTTCTCATTTGTTATATGTTGATGACATGCTCATCATGGGAAAAGACATCAAGAAGATTGACAGTGAAACAGAGTTGGGCAAGTCTTTTACGATGAAAGACTTGGGCCCTGCCAGACAGATCCTAGGAATGGAGATAACCCGTGACGAAGCAGGAAGCTTTGGCTTTGTCACAAGAGCGGTATATTGAGAAAGTCCTAGAGCGGTTCAATATGAATGCAAATGTGGCCAAAGATCTCCACTAGATGGTCACTTGATTGAGCGACAGTGCGGTGTCCCAATACGAAGCGCGAGAGGTGGAAGAGATGCGAGAAGATACCCTACGCGTCACCGTGGGGGAAGTTTGATGTATGCTTATGGTGTGTACACGCCCGGACATAGCATATGCGGTTGGTGTAGTCACCGTAGGTATCTTGCCAATCCCGGCAAAGAGCATTGGGCAGTGGTGAAATGGATACCACGGTATCTAAGAGGTTCATCCAGTTGAGCCTATGCTATGGTGACGGTAAACCTGTGTTAGAGGGCTACACAGATGCAGATATGGCAGGTGACATAGATTCCAGGAAGTCTACATCGGGGTTCATGTTCACGTTTGCAGGGGGAGCGGTTTCTTGGCAGAGCAAGCTACAGAAGGTCATAGCATTGTCGACGACAGAGGCCGAATACATTGCAGTCACAGAAGCATGTAAAGAGATGCTTTGGATGAAAAGGTTCCTACAGGAACTTAGCCTGAAGCAGGAGGAGCACGTGGTCTATTGCGATAGTCAGAGTGCTATACACTTGAGCAAGAATCCAAGTCAGCATTCCAAGTCGAAGCACATAGAGATTCGGTATCACTGGATCAGGGATACTTTGGAACAAAAGGTGTTACAGCTTGAGAAGGTCCACACGGACGATAATGGGTCAGACATGATGACCAAGGCTTTGCTCAAGGGCAAGTTTGAGGTTTGTAGAAACCTGGCTGGCTTGAAGAAGGTGGATCCCTCCCGGGTCAAAAAGGGGGAGATTTGATGGGGTTTTTTCCCCGTCTTCGACCGGTCGTGGGAGGTGCTCGACCGGTCGTGGGAGGTGCTCGACCGGTCGTAGGTTCGAGCCCTGGCACGACTCAAAGTCCAGCGAGTTCGTGCTGTTTTTTACTGTAGCTAGGACTGGTCGTAGGAGAGCTACGACCAGTCGTAGGTGGTCTACGACCAGTCGTAGGAGAGCCAGGACTAGTCGTAGGTTACGCAGATTGTTCCGCGATTTTGCGCGAAACTGCGGATTTGAGTCCTTTCGCAACTGGGATGCGGAAAGGAGTTTCCCAAAACTATAAAAGGGGTTGCCTAGGGTTTTTCTAGGCATCACAAAATAGCAAGAGGGTTTCCTAAAGCTTTGCAAGGGATTTGCTAAAGGGTTTAGGGCTATCAAAGGTGAGAGAGAGGGAGAAAGAGAGAGAGGAAGCTTATAGAAGGGAGGTTCTGCTCGTGGAGGTTCTCTACATTGCAATCTACATCTCAGCGCTTCTATGTCCTCGTAATCGGTTAGATCTCTCCGTTTTCTCTATTTCTCTTATTGTTTATCCACTCCTGCGTGAGTGAAGAAGATTGTAACGTTCTACTTCATAGTGGATTGTTGATCTGGACGAGGTCCCGTGGTTTTTACCTCTTTGAGGGTTTTCCACGTAAAAATCTCTTGTGTGGTGTGTGATTGATGCTTTGATCTATTTCATTGCTTTATCCATAATTCTGGTTTGTTTTGGAGGGCTAGATCCTAAGGTTTTGTGCAAGGCCCCCAACACATATGTGAACGCAAAGTTGTTATCATCTATTAGAGCAAAGGGCGGGCACTCGTGGATGAGTGGGACGACGAAAATGCAAATGGGAATCCCTCGTCTTAACAACAGATAGGCTGGAGGAAGACAGAATGAGACTTCGCTGTTTCCCAGGCGTCTTGCTTAATACCGCATTATAACCATGGGTTATGGAAATTTGGTGCAAATCGACGGTCCAAACACGTGAGTGGGTTACGGGGTGGGATGGCGTGATCCCATCCCACCTAATCCCATTCAATCTGTCCTTCCAAAATAGGCAATAAGGGCTTGTTTGGCCGGACCGATCCCACGATATTAGGAGGAATGGGATCGCGATATCCCGGGATATGCATGATGAGCCAAACAGACTCGGTGAACTTGTCCCAGGATATAGGCAATCCCATGGATCTTAAAACAATCCACTGACATCACCATCATTACCTTAAAATTGATCCCATCCCATGGTTGGACGGATTGGAAGGTAAAATCCCAGGATATGTTGGGCGTGCCAAATAGACCCAGTGAACTTGTCTTAGGATATAGCAATCCCATGGATCTTTTTCCAATCCACTAACACGAGGGATGGGATGGATTGGATTTTAAGGTAATGATGGTGGTGTTAGTGGATTGGTTTAAGAACCATGGGATTGCTATATCCCGGGACAAGTTCACTAGGTCTCTTTAGCACGCCCGAAATATCCTGGGATTTTACCTTTCAATCCGTCCAACCAAGGGATGGGATCAATTTTAAGGTAATGATGGTGATGCTAAGGGATTGTTTTAAGATCCATGGGATTGCTTATATTCCGGGACAAGTTCAGCGGGTCTGTTTGGCTCGTCATGCATATCTCGCGATCCCATCCCTACCGTGGGACCGGTCCGGCCAAACAGGCCCTAAGAGACCATCTCCGAAATGGAAGTAGAGGAATTTTTAATTTTTTTGATATGTCAGGTTTTGCACGGAAGAATTAGTGAAGATGGGACAGAGGAGAGACAGGAGGTTTATTTATAGACATGGAGAGAGAGAGTTTTTGTCTTGAGCTATTTTCTCCTGTGCAGGTGCGTGTTGTTGGGCTTGGAGATGGCTTGACCGTGACTCAGTATGGTTATAATGGGAACCGAGTCGATTCGAGTCACGTCGATAGTTTTGACTGCCGACCAGACCGAGTAAAGCTTGTATATCTGGGCCGGTATATTTGAAAGCGTGACACACAACTAGAGGTTTGCTAGCTCCACACGGTCCATCTCAACGCTCGAACGTTTACATTCAAGCACATGTACTGACGTGGCTAGTTTGTGGGATATCTGCGTAGGACTAGATGGATACTTTAGGATCGTCTAGCCAGTGTTATTACATTATTCTAATTTTTGGTCAGTCCTCTTCAAGCAACGGGGGCTACTATTTATATAGTATGGATTTCATGTACATAAGCCGTGAGTGGATGGATTCGCTCCCTCATGGCGTAGGCTTGAGAGCAAAAAAGCAAACGTGATAGGTCACACCAACCGAAGAAAATGGACAACCACCTAAAAACCTGCGGTGGATCACATGATGGTGGAACGATTTGATGGTACATAGATCGTTAAACCGTGAATTTCTGAAGTGGATTGGGTGGTGTGTTGAACTCACCAAGTTATATGGGCCCTACCATGATGCATGTATTATATCTAAACCAACCATTCATTTGGCGACATCATTTTAAGTTTTCTGCCCAATAACAAAACAGATCCAAAGCTCAAGTGGGCCACACTGCATAAAGCAAAGGAGATTGAACGTTTACCATTGAAATTTTCTCAAGGATGGTAGACGTTTACCATCCAAAGATCAATCTGATATTTGTTTTTTGGGTTCATCTAGGTCCGTGAAACCTTATAAGCAGGTTGGGTGGGAAATAAACTTTTTGGTGGGCACTACAAAGCCTTCAAAGGTGGAAATCAATGTTTCCACTGCCTTTTGTGATGCAGTCTACTAGAGATTTGGGACTTATTTTTAGCTTGTTCCCTAGGATGCCACCAAATGTATATACCATGTGAATTTAATAAATACACAGTGATGGGACCAACAAAACTTAGTGATGTCAACACACCACCAAAGTCGGTGGTCCTGCTACACATCCCCTTTCGTAGATTTGGAAGCGGATTCACCCAAACCTCTCGTAGTATGTTGTGAGCCTACCATAATGTACATGTTATATCCACACCATTAATCCACTTTATAAATTTTTTTATGGCATAAACTCAAAAATGAGATAGATTGGATCACACCTCATAATGTAGCTATGGTTCACATGATGTTTATTTCCCATCAAACCAATTCAAGGTCTTGCATGCTCTACCATAACACATTTGCCATCAAACCAATTCAAACCTCTCGTAGTATGTTGACGTCAAAAAGTTGTGAGCCAACGCTTGCATCCTAAGCTGTCTAATCGAAAAGTGCTCTATTGTTTCTAGGATTCATATTACCTGCTGTGGTGCACAGGTTTCTCCATTTGATTTTAATGTTATTCGGCGCAAACCATAATTACCTAGGAGTTGGTGAAGTTAAATGATATGATGATGCAACCACAAAGGGGAATGTAATTAGATCAAAGAAAAGAAAAAGATTGTCGGAAAGAATCCAACAATCTTCTAGTCAAGACTACAGACAAAAACTAATTGATGACATTATCTTCTCAATTAGGCATAAATCTATGTTTGTGTGTAGGTCAAGGGCATTGAGTACAGAGTATAACTCTCCCCCAAACGAATCTTCCCAGCCATTTGACTGTGATTGAGATGAATTTGTGTAAGCTATCACTCCTGATATCTCTTTCCCTTTGTTCCATTTAACATGATTCTCTGATTCATATGTAGTTTTTCTCATAGATGACATTGTTGATAACAGGAAGAGGTTAAAACCTCTTAAAATCCCTCATTGAGTTGATTTTATCTAGTTTTCTTAATAATAAAAAGCATATGATTGATTAATTTCTTTGGTTTCATAGCATGGTCTCAAGAGCTGATGTGAATCCTACGCGATTGAGGAATTCGTGATGTCGACGTGATTGATGACAAGCGATGAGTACATAATCTACTTCAGCTTATGGGCTATTTCAAAGGTATTATAGAGGTTTCCATATCATGCACCACCATGTGGGTATGTTTGTAGTTTGGCGATGTGCAGTTGTGTAGAAGACTAGAGGCTGGATGTTTGGCTCACAAGGTTGGTGTTTGTTGTTTGTATGGATTTATGGGTGGTTGTCTTATTGCTGTATGTTGTGTGGTATAGGGCTGTTAGGAGGGTGGATTGTAAAAGTCAGGGGTGTGCTAGCGGAGGTATGTCTATAGAGTAGGGGTTCGGGCCCCCTTTCTGTTTTATATCTAGGTGTGGCTTCACGCAATGGCTGTTGCAGGACTTCTACAGTTTGTTGTTATCTTGCAATCTAGCATGAAATTAGTACTCAAGGAAGACCTTTACTGGTGTGCTGTAACCCTTTCCTTTTTTAACAAACAGGTGATGAGTTCTCAAATAGAACAAATATGTGCACACACATACCAATAATAAAACAATATATGCATAAAGAATGTCAAGAGCCTGCTTGATATAGGGAATGACACTCTCTACCTGAGTTTTTCTCATAGGCAAATAAATAGCTTTGCAAATAATCCACTGTCTCATGAGTTGCTTCCACTGTTCGACATGAAAATCTTCCATTGAAACTCTTAAGATCTTTTTAGAATGCTGAAATTTTTATTGAAAATTAATTGAAAGAAGGAAAGCTATCCATTAAGATAATGGACAACTATTGCCAATTAGAAGAGAGTCCCTTGCTTTCAAATAGCTATCAGATCATTAAATAACCATTTTGAGTTCAGGAGTTTTTCAGATAGCTCTTCTTGATCTTGATAAAGCTCTTTTCTTCTGATTGTTTAAGTTATTTAGAAAGCGAAATGCTTGCAATGGCTCTTGTTTTAGTGGTATGCTGGGAATGGGATTCTTTTGAATATCTAATCTGAATCCTTATTTTATCATTGACAGTCGACAGATGTATTTGCATGTGTCACTACAAAAAAGAGGGTTTTTAGCGACGAAACTTTTAGCGACGAAACAAATTTTCGTCGCCAAAAGTCACTTGTAGCGACGAAATAAATTTTCGTCGCTAAAAGTGAGCTTTTAGCGACGGAACTTTTAGCGACGAAAATTTTCGTAGCTAAAAATAGTGCATTAGACTTTTAGCAACGAAAATTTTCGTCGCTAAATACTCCAAACATCTTTTGCCTCGACGGGATAAATTTCTTTTAGTTGCGAAAATTTTCGCAGCTAACAATACTGAATGAGACCTTTAGCGACGAAAAATTTCGTCGCTAAAGACTCGGAACATTTTCTCCAACTTTTAAGGGAAAATTTTCGCTGCTATAAGTCTTCTACTGTACAAGACTTTTAGCGGCGAAAATTTTCGCTGCTAAAAGTCTTGTACTTTAAATGACTTCTAATAGCGAAAATTTTCGCTGCTAAAAATAAACTAACATAAATTTTCGCTAAAGACTCGGAACATTTTCTCCAACTTTCGCTGTTAAAAATAAACTAACATATCTTTTAACAAGGAAAATTTTCGTCGCCAAAAGTTTCTTTAAAAAAAAAAAAATCCAGTTCAAAATCCATACAAAATTCCTGATATACATCGGTTAACAATATATTTCACCATATTCACATTCACATCCATCTAAAGCCAAACTACATAAAGTTTTAGCGGCAAAAATGTTCGTCGCTAAAAAATACTATACAGGACTTTTAGCAGCCAAAATTTTCGCTGCTAAAAATAAACTGACCTATCTTTTAGCAACGAAAATATTCGTCGCCAAAAGTTTCTTTTAAAAAAAAAATATTCCAGCTCAAAATCCATACAAAATTCCTGATATACATATGTTAATAGTATATTCCATCATATTCACATTCACATTCACATCCATCTAAACTCAAACTACATAAAGTTTTAGTAACGAAAATATTCGTTGCTAAAAAATACTATACAAGACTTTTAGCAGCGAAAATTTTCGCTGCTAAAAATAAACTTACGTATCTTTTAGCAACGAAAACTTTCGTCGCAAAAAGTTTCCTTTTAAAAAAAAAATATTCGAGCTCAAAATCCATACAAAATTCCTGATATACATTTGTTAATAGTATATTTCATCATATTCACATTCACATCCATCTAAACCCAAACTAAATAAAGTTTTAGCGGCGAAAATGTTCGTCATTAAAAAATACTATACAAGACTTTTAGCAAAAATTTTCGCTGCTAAAAGTAAACTGATGTATCTTTTAGCAACGAAAATTTTCGTTGCCAAAAGTTTCTTTTTAAGAAAAAACATTCGTACTCAAAATTAGTAAAATTCTCGATATACACCGTTAACAATATATTCCATCATATTCATCCTGATATACACATTTCATCATATTCACATTCACATCCATCTAAACCCAAACTACATAAACTACATTCATCCAAACACAAACAATCTTATTTGCATCACATTCATTCACGCATAAATACATATAAACTTAACATCATAAACAAATAAACAAAAAATCACAAAGATGAAGACGGAGGTGGTGGGGCATCGGTGGGTAAGCGTGCAGTGAAAGCCTGAAACATCTCCGTCATCCGTCGCTCATGCTCCACCTGCATCTCCGCCATCCTCCTCTCCTGCTCCTCCCTCTGCCTCACCAACTCCTCCATCCTCCTCTGCCTCGCCAGCTGATCCTCTATCCTCCTCTCCTGCTCCTCCCTCGCCTTGCCGCTCCTCCAGGTTTAGGTTTAGGTTTAGGTTCAGGTTCAGGTTATAAGTATAGGTTTTGGGATTTGAGAATAGGTTTAGGGTTTAGGGTTTAGGAAATCGGGTTTGGATTCGGGATCGGGTTTAGGTTTGGGTTTTCAAGTTTAAGTTTAGGTTAAGGTTAGGGAGTTGAGATTAGGATTAGGTGTAGGTGTAGGTTTAGGTTTAGGGATTTGAGAATACATTTAGGTTTTAGGTTTAGGTTTAGGTTTAGGTTTTAGGTTTTAGGTTATAAGTTTAGGTTTTGATTTAGGTTAAGGTTATAGGTTTATGTTAAGGTTTAGGTTTAGTTTTAGGTTAAGGTTTAGGTTTAGGTTATAAGCTATAGGTTTAGGGAATTGAGAATTGGTTAAGGTTTAGGTTTAGGTAATCGTTCGGGTTCTGGATCTGGTTTAGACTTGGGTTTTCATGTTTAGGTTTAGGTTAGGGAGTTGAGATTGGGATTAGGTGTAGGTTTAGGTTTAGGGATTTGAGAATAAGTTAATGTTTAGGTATAGGTTTAGGTTTAGGTTTAGGTTAAGATTATAAGTTTAGATTATAGGTTAAGGTATAGGTTATAGGTTTTTGTTTAGGTTGAGGTTATAGGTTTTGGTTTAGGTTTAGGTTTAGGTTTAGGTTTTAGTTTATAGGTTTAGGTTATAGGTCATAGGTTTAGGTTAAGGTTTAGGTTACGAGAGTTTTGGTTTAGGTTAAGGTTATAGGCTTTGGTTTAGGTTAAGGTTTAGGTTTTGGGTTTATGTTAAGGTTATAGGTTAAGGTTATAGGTTTAGGTTATAGGTTATAGGTTACTGACTTTGGGAATTGAAAATAGGTTAAGGTTTAGGTTAAGGAAATCGGGTTCGGGTTCTAGGAACGGGTTTAGGCTTGGCTTTTCATGTTTAGGTTTAGGTTTAGTTTAGGAGTTGAGATTGGGATTTGGTGTAGGTTTAGGTTTAGGGATTTGAGAATAGGTTAAGGTTTAGGTATAGGTTTAGAAATCGGGTTCGGGTTCGGGATCGGGTTTAGGCTTAGGTTTTCATGTTTAGGTTTAGGTTTAAGTTAGGGAATGAGATTGGGATTTGGTGTAGGTATAAGTTTAGGGATTTGAGAATAGGTTAAGGTTTAGGTTTAGGTTTAGGAAATCGGGTTCGGGTTCGAGATCGGGTTTAGGCTTGGGTTTTCAAGTTTAAGTTTAGGTTTAGGTTAGGGAGTTGATATTGGGATCGGTGTAAGTTTAGGTTTAGGAATTTGAGAATAGGTTAAGGTTTAGGTATAGGTATAGGTTAGGTTAGGGAGTTGATATTGGGATCGAGTGTAGGTTTAGGTTTAGGGATTTGAGAATAGGTTAAGGTTTAGGTTTTAGCTTATAGGTTTAGGTTTTGGTTTTAGGTTTAGGTTAAGGTTATAAGTTTATGTTATAGGTTATAAGTTATAGGTTAAGGTTTAGGTTATAGGTTTTAGTTTAGGTTAAGGTTATAGGTTTTGGTTTAGGTTACTGAGTTTAGGTTTAGGTTTTAGTTTATAGGTTTAGGTTTTGGTTTTAGGTTAAGGTTTTGGTTACGAGTTTTGGTTTAGGTTAAGGTTATAGGCTTTGGTTTAGGTTAAGGTTTAGGTTTTGGGTTTATGTTAAGGTTATAGGTTTAGGTTATAGGTTTAGGTTAGGTTTAGGTTATAGCTTTGGGAATTGAGAATAGGTTAAGGTTTAGGTTTAGGTTTAGGAAATCGGGTTTGGGTTCGGGATCGGGTTTAGGCTTGGGTTTTCAAGTTTAGATTTAGGTTTAGGTTAGTGAGTTGAGATTGGGATAAGGTGTAGGTTTAGGTTTAGGGATTTGAGAATAGGTTAAGGTTTAGGTATAGGTTTAGGTTTAGGTTTTAGCTTATAGATTTAGGTTTTGGTTCTAGGTTTAGGTTAAGGTTATAAGTTTAGGTTATAGGTTAAGTTTAGGTTATAGGTTTTGTTTAGGTTAAGGTTATAAGTTTTTTTTAGGTTTAGGTTTTAGTTTATAGGTTTAGGTTATAGGTTTAGGTTTTGGTTTTAGGTTTAGGTTAAGGGTATAAGTTTAGGTTAAGGTTTAGGTTACAAGTTTTGGTTTAGGTTAAGGTTATAGGTTTTGGTTTAGGTTAATGTTTAGGTTTTGGGTTTATGTTAAGGTTATAGGTTAAGGTTATAGGCTTAGGTTAGGTTTAGGTTTAGGTTATAGGTTATAGCTTCGGGATTTGAGAATAGGTTAAGGTTTAGGTTTTAATTTATAGGTTTAGGTTATAGGTTTAGGTTTTGGTTTTAGGTTTAGGTTAAAGTTATAAGTTTAGGTTAAGGTTTAGGTTACAGGTTTTGGTTTAGGTTATAGGTTTTGGTTTAGGTTAAGCTTATATGTTTTGGTGTTAGGTTTAGGTTTAGGTTAAGGTTATAAGTTTAGGTTATAGGTAATAGGTTATAGGTTTTGGTTTAGGTTAAGGTTATAGGTTTTGGTTTAGGTTTTAGGTTTAGGTTTAAGTTTAGGTTTTAGTTTATGGTTTAGGTTTAGGGATTTGAGAATAGGTTTAGGTTTAGGTTTAGGTTTAGGAAATCGGGTTTTCATGTTTAGGTTTAGCTTTAGGTTAGGGAGTTGAGATTGGGATTAGGTGTAGGTTTAGGTTTAGGGATTTGAGAATAGGTTAAGGTTTATGTTTAGGAAATCGGGTTCGGGTTCGGGTTCGGGATCGGGTTTAGAAGTTTAGGTTTAGGTTTAGGTTGGAGACTTGAGATTGGGATTGGGATTAGGTTTAGGTTTAGGATTTGAGAATACCATTAGGTTTTAGGTTTAGGTTTAGGTTTTAGCTTATAAATATTGGTTTTGGTTTTAGGTTTAGGTTAAGGTTATAGGTTTAGGTTATAGGTTAAGGTTATAGGTTTGGGTTCGGGTTCGGTTTAGGTTTAAGTTATAAGTGATAGCTTTGGGAATTGAGAATAGGTTAAGGTTTATGTTTAGAAACTGGGTTCGGTTCGAGATCGGGTTTAGGTTTGGGTTTTCAAGTTAATGTTTAGGTTTAGGTTAGGGAGTTGAGAATAGGATTTGGTGTAGGTTTAGGTTTAAGGATTGAGAAATGGTTAAGGTTTAGGTTTAGGTTTAGGTTTTAGCTTATAGGTTTAGGTTTTGGTTTTAGGTTTAGGTTAAGGTTATAAGTTTAGGTCATAGGTTATAGGTTAAGGTTTAGGTTATAGGTTTTGTTTAGGTTAAGGTTATAGGTTTTGGTTTAGGTTATAGGTATAGGTTTAGGTTTTAGTTTATAGGTTTGGGTTATAGGTTTAGGTTAAGGTTATAAGTTTAGGTTAAGGTTTAGGTTACAGGTTTTGGTTTAGGTTAAGGTTATAGGTTTTGGTTTAGGTTAAGGTTATAGGTTTTGGGTTTATGTTAAGGTTATAGGTTTAGGTTAGGTTTAGGTTTAGGTTATAGGTTATAGCTTCGGGAATTGAGATAGGTTAAGGTTTAAGTTTAGGAAATCGAGTTTGGGTTCGGGATCGGGTTTAGGCTTGGGTTTTCATGTTTAGGTTTAGGTTTAGGTTAGGGAGTTGAGATTGGGATTTGGTGTAGGTTTAGGTTTAAGTATTTGAGAATAGGTTAAGGTTTAGGTTTAGGAAATCGGGTTCGCGATTGGGTTTTGAAGTTTAGGTTAAGGTTTAGGTTTTAGATTTAGGTTAATGTTAGGTAATAGGTTATAAGTTTAGGTTATAGGTAATACGTTAAGGTTTTAGGTCATAGGTTTTGGTTTAGGTTAAGGTTATAGGTTTAGGTTAAGGTTTAGGTTTAGTTTAGGTTTAGGTTTAGGTTTAGGTTATAAGGTATAGGTTTAAGGAATTAAGAATTGGTTTGGGTTTGGGTTTAGGGAAGTTCTAGGATCGGGTTTAGGTTTGGGTTTTCAAGTTTAAGCTTAGGTTTAGGTTAGGAGTTGAGATTAGGATTAGGTGTAGGTTTAGGTTTAGGGATTTGATAATACATTTAGGTTTTAGGTTTAGGTTTAGGTCTTAGGTTATAGGTTAAGGTTTAGGATTTAGGTTTAGGTGAATGGTAGGTAATTGGTTATAAGTTTAGGTTATAGGTAATAGGTTTTGGTTTAGGTTAAGGTTTTAGGTCATAGGTTATAGGTTTAGGTTAAGGTTTAGGTTCAGGTTTAGGTTTAGGTTATAAGGTATAGGTTTAGGGAATTGAGAATTGGTTTGGGTTTAGGTTTTGGGAATCGGGTTTGGGTTCGGGATCGGGTTTAGGTCCAGGTTTTCAAGGTTAAGCTTAGGTTTAGGTTAGAGAGTCAAGATTAGGATTAGGTGTAGGTTTAGGTTTAGGGATTTGAAAATACATTTAGGTTTTAGGTTTAGGTTTAGATCTTAGGTTATAGGTTAAGGTTTAGAATTTAGGTTTAGGTGAATGGTAGGTAATAGGTTATAAGTTTCGGTTATAGGTAATAGGTTAAGGTTTTAGGTCATAGGTTTTGGTTTAGGTTAAGGTTAAGGTTTAGGTTTAGTTTTAGGTTCAGGTTTAGGTTTAGGTTATAAGGTATAGGTTTAGGTAATTGAGAATTGGTTTGGGTTTAGGTTTAGGGAATCAGGTTTAGTTTTAGGTTCAGGTTTAGGTTTAGGTTATAAGGTATAGGTTTAGGGAATTGAGAATTGGTTTCGGTTTAGGTTTTGGGAATCGGGTTTGGGTTCGGGATCGGGTTTAGGTCTGGGTTTTCAAGGTTAAGCTTAGGTTTAGGTTAGAGAGTCGAGATTAGGATTAGGTGTAGGTTTAGGTTTAGGGATTTGAAAATACATTTAGGTTCTAGGTTTAGGTTTAGATCTTATGTTATAGGTTAAGGTTTAGAATTTAGGTTTAGGTGAATGGTAGGTAATAGGTTATAAGTTTAGGTTATAGGTAATAGGTTAAGGTTTTAGGTTTAGGTTAAGGTTTTAGGTTTAGGTTAAGGTTTAGGTTTAGTTTTAGGTTCAGTTTAGGTTTAGGTTATAAGGTATAGGTTTAGGTAATTGAGAATTGGTTTGGGTTTAGGTTTAGGAATCGGGTTTAGTTTTTGTGTTCAAAGCTTAGGTTTAGGTTATAAGGTATAGGTTTAGGGAATTGAGAATTGGTTTAGGTTTAGGTTTAGGAATCGTGTTCGGGTTCGGGTTCGGGATCGGGTTTAGGCTTGGGTTTTCAAGTTTAGGTTTAGGTTTAGGTTAGGAGTTGAGATTAGGATTAGGTGTAGGTTTAGGTTTAGGGATTTGAGAATACATTTAGGTTTTAGGTTTAGGTTTAGATCTTAGGTTATAGGTTAAGGTTTAGGATTTAAGTTTAGGTGAATGGTAGGTAATAGATTATAAGTTTAGGTTATAGGTAATAAGTTAAGGTTTTAGGTCATAGGTTTAGGTTTAGGTTAAGGTTATAGGTTTAGGTTAAGGTTTAGGTTTAGTTTTAGTTTTAGGTTTAGGTTTAGGTTTAGGTTATAAGGTATAGGTTTAGGTAATTGAGAATTGGTTTGGGTTTAGGTTTAGGGGTTTAGGTTTAGTTTTAGGTTCGGAGTTTAGGTTTAGGTTATAAGGTATAGGTTTAGGGAATTGAGAATTGGTTTAGGTTTAGGTTTAGGGAATCGGGTTAGGGTTCGGGTTCGGGATCAGGTTTAGGCTTGGGTTTTCAAGTTTAGGTTTAGGTTTAGGTTAGGGAGTTGAGATTAGGATTAGGTGTAGGTTTAGGTTTAGGGATTTGAGAATACATTTAGGTTTTAGGTTTAGGTTTAGGTTTAGGTTTTAGGTTATAGGTTAAGGTTTAGCTTTTAGGTTTAGGTTACTGTTAGGTTATAGGTTATAAGTTTAGGTTATAGGTACTAGGTTTTGGTTTAGGTTAAGGTTATAGGTTTAGGTTAAGGTTTAGGTTTAGGTTTAGGTTAAGGTTTAGGTTTAGGTTATAAGCTATAGGTTTAGGGAATTGAGAATTGGTTAAGGTTTAGGTTTAGTGAATCTGTTCGGGTTCTAATCTGCTTTAGGCTTGGTTTTCATGTTTACGTTTAAGTTTAGGTTAGGGAGTTGAGATTGGGATTAGGTGTAGGTGTAGGTTTAGGGATTTGAGAATAGGTTAATGTTTAGGTTTAGGTTATAGGTTTAGGTTTTGGTTTTAGGTTTAGGTTAAGGTTATAAGTTTAGGTTATAGGTTATAGGTTAAGGTTTAGGTTATAGGTTTTTGTTTAGGTTGAGGTTATAGGTTTTGGTTTAGGTTATAGGTTTAAGTTTTGGTTTTAGTTTATAGGTTTAGGTTATAAGTTATAGGTTTAGGTTCTCGGTTTTAGGTTTAGGTTCGAAGTTATAAGTTTAGGTTAAGGTTTAGGTTACGAGTTTTGGTTTAGGTTAAGGTTATAGGCTTTGGTTTAGGTTAAGGTTTAGGTTTTGGGTTTAGGTTAAGGTTATAGGTTTAGGTTAGGTTTAGGTTTAGGTTATAGGTTATAGCTTTGGGAATTGAGAATAGGTTAAGGTTTAGGTTTAGAAACCGGTTCTGGTTCGGGATCGGGTTTAGGTTGGGTTTTCAGATTAGGTTTAGGTTTAGGGATTTGAGAATAGGATTAGGTTATAAGTATAGGTTTAGGTTGGGTTATAGGTTTAGGTTAAGGGTGTGGTACCTGCAAATACAGACATAAATACGGCCTGTCCAAATGGCCAGGCCCTTCCAATGCTGTCCATAGGAAATGGACAGCTTCATCATGGTCATAACAGCGGTTCCCACCTTCCAGGGACCCCCGCTCTTCCGGATAGCTCCGACGCACATCCGGGTCTGCTCCATTAATTTCGAGCAAATACATAAATACGGCCTGTCCAAATGGCCAGGCCCTTCCAATGTTGTCCATAAGAAATGAACAGCTTCATCATGGTTATAACAGCAGTTCCCACCTTCCAGGGACCCCCGCTCTTCCGGATAGCTCCGACGCACATCCGGGTCTGCTCCATTAATTTTGATTCTCACCCGATCAGTGGCTCAACCTGATTTAATAGAGGTGAGTAAGCCACATTTTCTCACCGATGGTGTTCTACATGTGTGACATTTTTGCAGAAAATGTGGTCTAGCATGATAAGCATAGCTGTGTATACTCATCCTTTGCAAGGATGGTGGGAAAGAAAGCTTAGGCAAAGTCATCTTGCAATAAGGAAATTTACCTGTGTAAAATATGTAATCAACTGTGCCAATGAAATTTCAAGTGTAGTTTGTGAACTACGGTTCATTAGTCATGGGGTCCATTCTCCTTCTTTGTTGCTCCAAACCAATTCCAACTCCCACCATCCTTGCAAAGGATGAGTATGCACTGACCTGCAATAAAAGCCTAGCAATGTAAAAGAAAAGACCTATGTGAATATCGGTCAATGCCTAACAATGTAAAATAAACAGAAAATGACACAACTCACCTTGACGCCCTTTTTCGCTCAGAGAAGATTCGAAGAAGTATCCTCTTCCATCTTGGAGAATTTGCAGCTACGAGTCCTCCCTGTGTTTTGTTGAAGTTGAAGCTTTTGCAAATGTTTTAAAGAAATTCATCGATTGCATTGATCTTGGAATATCACTTCCAAAGCTCAAAACCATGTAGAGAACATCATAATTTCTGACTCACTGTTAATTTAGAAGGAATACAATAGAACGCATAGCTTGGGTGTCAAGTAGGCAGTGGGATTACATTGATGTATGTATTCTATATCCATGCCGTACATAATCTTTTCAAGCTCATTTTAAGACATGATTAAAAAAAAAAAAAAAAAAATCAAGCTGATCCAAATAATCAAGTTATCTTTCAAGAAAAGATAATAGCAGAATAAAGTGTTGACTTTAAGATCAAAACAGTGAAAGGAAAGCACAAGAACATGACCAATAATAATACCACACATTTTGCTAAGCAAAGGTGTGGACTCGGATCCTCGCATGCACCTATTTGGTTACATGCGCTTAGGCAGCATGTGTTTTTGCTCCATGCTTAAGATCTAAATGCCCATGCCAAACAGTCAGGCCAACCTAATCATCAGGTGCGCCACGTCAGTTAGTTAGCCTAGTCAAAAATTAAGACCGTTCTAAACAAAGAGTGGTCCACACTATCCACAAAATGAAAATAACATTACCAACGGTCTAAATTCAAAACATGCATGTTGGTCCACCTCGATGATTAGATCGCCTATTTAGGCGCAGGTATATGTACTTGTGGACTGACCTGATGAACAGTTTGGATCTCATACATGCATGCAAGTCAACACACCTTCCATGTTGATGGGCATGATTGAGACACGTGTGGATTCTCATACCATATATCACAGTCACAACTTTAGGAGTAGCCTTGTCCTATCAGGATGAACTAGTCTCAACTCCACAGAAGAAGATTTCAAGACAATTTCTCTGAGGCTTTTTTTCTTTCAAATGAAAAGAAGGCTATTTCAAAATACACTACACAGGACACATACAACAGCTAAAACAAGGATAGATAGTCCAAAGATATGATGCCATATGGTCAGTGTAAAAATGAAAATCGATAATCATTACGCAAAGATTTGCTTCCCATCGAACATCTGAAATCCATCGAGGAATGAAAGTTCCATGTATTGGATGGGATTCCATGAAAACAAAGCACTCAATAAGTTCAAACCTGCTAAATGAAACGAAAACAAAAACATCCGTAAGCAAGATAGCTAATCACCGAAAAATGAAATAAACACCAATCTTCACACAATGACGAAAAAAAAAAAAAAAAAAAAGGAACAAGCGACCATCCATTTGTCTCATACTGAGTGACCAAAGAATCACCATCTTATCATTTGGCGGGGCATCTACATGTCATGACTCACCTTATCAATAGATAGGATGTTCAAGACATGCCAGATTGGCACATGTGAAGGAGTGTAGAGGGGCCAAGGCTATGCAAACATGTGAAATTAGCAAACCTCTTCTCGGGCTCTCTTCTTGTTACAATAATCGCTTACATGTAATGATTCTTATTTTACTATGCGAGACTCCTAACAAGAACCATTTAATTAATCAAAATCTTCCACTGCTTTTTTCCCATGAAAAGCATTGCATTGCATGTGATATTTATAGGTTGTCCAATCAAAAAGAAAAGAAGAAGATATATGATTTTTGTACCATGCCCCATCCCCAACAGCACCAAGCAGATGGGTAGTTCAGATCATCTCCACATATGGGGCCCGTGGTATCCATGCTACATGAGCAATGCAATGCAGGGAAATCGGTCAAAGAATCTAAACTCGATTTTGTGCATAGGCCACCTAAATCACAAATGAGTATGATTTTTGTGCCCTAGATCTAAATTTTGGTTTGAAATCTAGTGGTTAGAGTGAATTTCAATCAAGGTTGGACATTGCTTTCCCAACTATTTCCTATGTAGTGGTCCACTTTAAATCACAGGCTAGCCTTTTTTCTTTTTTTTTTCCTTATCTTGAGCCAATAGTGGGATTACATATCTAATGGTTGCAATGGATTTTGTATGTGCATTAATGTGGGTCCCTTGAAAAATCAATGGCTAGAGACCACATCTCAAAGGTTCATAAATTTCCAAAGAAAAAGAGGGGTTGCACATCCAAGTAGTTGGACCACAAATTACAATCCATCTAAAAAATACCTTCCAACCTTTCATATGCCGGCAACATCCAACCCATCTAAAAGGTTGGAATCACCACGACAATTTCTTCATGTAAAAATTAGTCAAATTTACTCATTTACTAGACCTCACTTATATTTTACTATTTAACAATTGTTAAAACTATTTTCTATAATCCTATGGTCCAGCTAACTAGATGATTAGATGGGGCTGATTTTTCATTAGTGATCCTTATTGTGGGGCCAACCTATTGGAAGGAATGATGTTGATTCGATCAATAGGTTGAAAGCTATCCACTGCGTGGACCATAACTAGTGGTCCAAGTAGTTGGATTTGAGGCATTCTCATTACAAATAAAAAAAATATACTTTAATGAGGCCCACCGTAGATCGCAAATGACCCAAAATCCTTCCATATTGAATGATGGCTTTCAATATTAGGACAGTTTTCAATTGACCGTGGACCATTATTGTATTTCTTTTTTTAATCCATCGAACTATAGGCCACAATTCAATAGTTTAAGATTATCGGGTCGAGAATATTTTTAAGTCATGGTCCATCTATAACAGGACATAACGGATAAATGGTCTGGATTAGAGAACCATGGGCCCATCTGTGAGAATTGAGAACCAGTGTATTTTGTGGAAAGATACATCACTTACATAATGAGTTCACTTAAAAATGTAAACCGTCCGTTTCCATGATCTTTCCCTCTCGATCTACTCACAAATAAAAAAACCCAAAAAAATGAATGAATTGAGAAAAAACCCATGAGTCCACCCTCTCTCTCTCTCTCTCTCTCTCTCTCTCTCTCTCTCTCTCTCTCTCTCTCTCTCTCTCTCTCTCTCTCTCTCTCTCTCTCTGCTAACTGTAATTTAGGAACAGAGCCATTCCATCTTTAAAAGCCCAAGAGAAACAGTATCACACAACATTATTTTCTCCATAAAAAGGGACGCTTTTGAACAGGAAAAGGCTTTCCCACTATTTTCCGTTATTAAAGAAGGAAACAAGGTTTCAATGGATATACACAATGGATTTATTAACTGCTATACTAACGAGCGTGAATCTCCTTACCCAATATCGGATGCGGAAGCCCTGCAAATCATGATTTGATTTGTAGTATTCCCAAACGGTCCATAAAAATCAGAAATTTAGATAGAAAGGGACAGCTAAGCCCATGAAATAGTATAGGTATCTACCTAACTAACGGTGATTAAAGAACCATTAACGTATTTTCAAAGCTAACCTTTTAAAATACCATTTGGAGTTGGGATTTGAATATTATGAAAATCAATAATGAGCACATAATTAGTGGGGAACAGAAAAACAATCTGTTCCTGAACATTTGGTGAGATGTGCTCGAATTGTCGCAAACAATTGCTTATGATTAATTCCTGAAAATTATCGATGTTTATGATTAATTCCCGAAAATTAGCGATGAAAAACATCAATCAATGTCTGTGTTTCAAATTTCAATTCCTTGACCAAAGGGTCTTCCGTTTGAATAGCTACAGCCCACAGTTCTATGATCCAGACCGTTGATCCAATGAAAATCATAACCTTTGATTGGTGGTCTCCAAATTTATGGTCCAGATTCAACTGAAAAGAGGTTAACAATTGGATGGCTACCATATTCCTATCAAGGATACTTTTGGGGTGCGGTGGATTTGCGTTTGGGACACATCAGGTCAATGATCTGGATCAGAACCAAGGGCCCCACAAGGAGAAACAAAGGACTCAAAGAATCCATATTTGTTTATTTCAAATGGGAATAAAGAAATAAGGATTAGAAAAATGTTGTGAATGGATGAATAGGAATATAGTATTGAGGTATGAATGATGGATAGAGAAAGGAGAATAGAAAAATATCAGAACATGGCCAATAGCAATACTGAATCTTCAGCTTGTGGATAGAATAGGAACATAGAAAAATCGAACAGTGGACATTAGCCATGTTGTGGATAGAATAGGAGAATAGAAAAATATCAGAAAATGGCCAATAGCAATAATTTCAAAGAACCCAGCTAAGGCTACTTGCGTGAGTGAGATTTGAATCCATCAATCCAATCCACGGGCATGGACATGCATTCAATACTACCTGTTCATCAGGCAACTCGTGGTGAATCTACAAAGGCCAAAAACAGGATGATCGGCCCATCAGGTGAGCCGCATACTCATGGACACGCGAAGAAAGATTGATTAGTAGTCCACATTCAACACATCAGCTCAACCAACCTCGAAAGCGGGGCCTTATTTCTCGGCCAGTTCAATCACACAGTCGGACCCACCCGATGAACGACCAGATCTAACTCACGTGCCAGGATGGCACGTACGCCCCACTAGTAGGATAAGAATCCTACTTGCTCAAGTACACTTACACAATTCTCAACATGGAATCATACCCAACATGTTTCATCCATATATTCAGCATCAAAGTAAGTAAAAATAATAGAGAAAAAAAAAGAAAGAAAAGAACAAGGAAGACTTATTGTCAGAGGTCGTTTTCTTACCATCCGAGGAAGGTGGGCAATGGAATCTTTGATGGGGTGATGGGGCGGGTTTGAATGATGCCAAGGACGAGAAGAGCCTAAGGGCTTCGGAGTGCTGGTCATGTGAAGAACAGGCAATGAGCATGGTGTTGAAAGAGAAGATATTTCTGTGGGGAATTTCATCGAACACCTTGCGGGCGTGATGGATTTGGCCGGATTTAGAGTACATGGAAACGAGCTTTGAGGCGAGGAAGTTGTCGGGGATGACCGAGAGGAGGATGAGCCGGGCATGGATCTGCTTTCCCGGAAGAAGAGGTTGTGGTTAGCGCAAGGTCTTTGTAAGAGATGGCCGCATGAGACCGTAGTCGAAGAAGCCATTAGAGTCGATGAGAAAGAGAGACAGAGAGGTGTGGATTTTGGGGGGTAGAGAGGGCGTGCGACTTTGGGGTTTTTCGAATTATGGGGGTAGAAAGGCCGCGCGATTTGGGGATTTTCAGATTTTGGGGAGAGATGGAGGGACGCGTTAGCTAGGGAAACGGATTGACTACTCTCCCTGACACGAGCCATTGGTGTAGGTCGATGGTTTGTAGGCCCCACCATGATGTATTTGTTTCATCCATTCCGTCCACATATTTTTATAAATCATTTTACAATATGAGTAAAAAAAAATGAGGTATATCCAAATATCAAGTGGACCACATTATAGGAAACAGTGTTGAATGAGGGTTGACCATTTAAAATATTTTAGGGGCCATAAAAGTTTTGGATCAAGCTGGTCTTTGTTTTTTCTATTCATCTGGCCTGTATGACCTAATCAACAGATTGGATGTCAAATAAACAGTCTAATGGGCCTTAGGAGGATTTTAATGGTGGATATCCAATCACTATTGTTTTCATGTGTTATTGTCCACGTGAGATTTATATCCATCTCATGTTTGGGATCAAGTCATAAAATGATAGGTAAAAATGGATGAAGGGAATGGATGAAATATAAACATGATGGTGGGGCCCTCAGAGAACTGACCACCAGGCATGGAGCTGGTGGCGGAGGAGTAGCTAATCCATATCCGTTAGCTACATAGGATGGAAGTGGCCTGCGTCCTACCCCCGCCTAGACCAAGATCGGTCTGTTAGGGCTCTGCGGGGCCCACCATCATGTAATGACTTTATCCACACTTGTTAATCCATTTTATTACATCAATATACAGTAGTATGCAAAAATTGAGGCAGGTCCACGGCTCTAGTAAGCCACACCAAAGGAAGCATCAGTGATAATGATGCACACAGTTGAAACCTTTGGAAGGGCCACCATGATGTTTTTTTTACCATCCAACCTATTCATAAGGTCATGTAGATCTGGATGAAGTGAAAACACAAATATCAACTTGATCGGAAACTTCTACAGGTCCCAACAAGTTTTTAATGGTGAGTGTTCGATCCCCACTTTGTGGTCGACTTACGCATTAGTTCCAACTAATTTTTGGGTTCAAGCCCTAACATTATCTGTAAATATGGATGGACGATGTGGATAAAAATCTTAGATCAATATGGGCCCCACATAGCCATATCTAAATGAATCAGGTGGGGTAGGACGTAATCCGCTTCCATAACAACTAGGCTCGTGGCGGAAGCGGATTGGCCGATGTACCTCACACCAGCTATCTAGTTGCTGTATTGACATTAGCAAGTTCTGAGGGTCTGATCATGATATATGCCTTATATCCAAACCATCCATCCATTTGTCGAGCTCATATTAAGGCTTGAGACGAAAAATAAGACAAATCTAATTATCAAGTGGACCACACTACAAAAAAGCAGTGGGGGATTGAACGTCTACCATTGAAAACCTTTTAAGGCCACAGAAGTTTTGGATCAATATGAAATTTGGATCAAGTTGATCTTTGTTTTTGCCCTTCATCAGGGCCTATATGATCTAATCAATAGATTGGATGTCAAATAAATAATACAGTGGGCCTTAGGAGGATTTTAATGGTGGATATCTAATCAATATTGTTTTCCTACCATGTGGTCCACTTTAGATTTATATCCCTATCATTTTATTTTTTTTTGGATCAGGCCCTAAAATGATCTGTAAAAATGGATGAAATACATACATCATGGTGGGGCCATAGAGCACCGAACACTAATCACCGGGCTCTATTCAATGTCGTTATCTTGGTGTATGTATTCGGATGCGTGTTACCGAGAACCTCTTATAGCAGGTGTTATAGTCTAAATGATACTGATAGGTCCAGGGTAGAGACACCTGAAACATTCTTATCGCACAAGCTTACAGAAATTGGTTTTTGTCGCATCGAACGGAACGTCTGTCGTAAAGAACAGAATTGTAGTCTTACCGAACGGAATTGCAGTCTTAACGAACGGAATTTATGTAAGCATACTGTATTATGACCATGCGGTAAGCAGGGAAATCCAAAGGTTTGACCTCTAAACTAGAAAACTCAAGAATGCAATGGCTCACACAAATTGGGTCACTTGATCATTTGAAAATTCATCGAGAACAGACAAAAAAAAAAAATAATAATAACTAATTCGGTTTTGGAATGAGTTTTACAATGATTTATTTCTTAAGTGTCACATAAACTCCGATAAGTGAACATTACATGTGGATAAAAAAGATATTCTTACCATTTAATACACAACTAGTTGGACCATTTAAAAAATAATTATGAATGTTTTAATGAAGGGTAACTCCTCTCAACTTTTGTATGTGGTGTGGCCCACACAATTCACAGATTGACTTGATTTTTAATCCCTAGGCTCAACATGGAATGATGCATCTGACTGATGGGGTAGATGTTTGACACGCATCATGGTGGGGCCCACACAACTCTCCCCACTGTGGAGATTTCAAATAAACATTACGATAGGCATTAGGATAGTTTCAACGGTGGGAATTACTCTCCCCGCTGTTTTCTGTTGTGGTCTCCACTACAGATTTTTATCTCTCTCATTCTTTGGCTCATGACTTAAAATGATATCTCAAAATGGATGGACGGCTCATGAATTAAAATGATATCTCAAAATGGATGAACGGTGGTTTCCACTCTGCTCACTGCTTCGATATGACTCCTTTTTTGGATTAACCCTTAAAATGATCCGTTAAAATGAATGGATGGAGTGGATCAGTAACATACATCACGGTGGGCCCCACAAATCAAAGCACTTTCCGTCTGTCACCGGCCCCCAAAAACCAAATCCCTTATAATCCTCCCACATGTGCACCTCCATTTAGTGTCAACGGTGTTGAACACTGAATTTTCTAAAATATATGGTGTCTTATTACATACACACACAAAGACAGATATATATGGTGAAAATAATAAAAATGAAAGGAAATCCTGAAAACTAATGATGTTAGGATATATGATTAGTAGATACAATCCTGAAATTTAGACTGATTAAATTGTCCAAAAACTTCTATGGCCTCCAAGAAATTTTAAATAGTAGAGGTTCAATCACACTATTTCTTATGGTGTGGTTCACTTGAGCTTTGGATATGTTTCCTTTTTGTTCTCTAGATCTCAAATTATCTGTTAACATGGATGAATGGAGTGGATAAAATAAATAAATAACGGTGGACCCCATAGAGTTTACTTTAATAAAGACTTTTTCAGGCCCACCACAATCTAAGTGTTCTATCTAATCCGTACATCTGTTTTGAAATATAATTTTAGGGTGTCATCCCATAAAATGAGGTATATCGAAGGCTCAAGTGGACCACATGGTAAGAAACAATGGAGATTAAATCACACGTAATTCGTATGGTGTGGTCCACTTGGGCCTTCAATATACCTCAATTTTGGGATCATTCACTAGATGTTTTTATAAAAATGAATGGACGGAAGGGATAAACCATGTACATCATGGTGGGCCCCACGTAGTTACCCAATCCACGCCCAAAAAATTAGGCGCGCGCTGAAAAGGGAGCTGCGCGCCCAAATCTCTTCCTCTCTCTCTCTCTCTCTCTCTGCCCATTACGCCCAAAACCCTCTCCCTCCCTCTCTCTCCCTCTCTCCCTCTCTCTCAATCATCCCATTTTCAAAGACTTAGCATTTTCCAGCATTTTCCCATTGAAGAGCCGTGCTGAGAGGCCACGGAGAAGGCGAGCGGTGATTGTGGGAGACAATGGCAATGATCAGGAAGAAGAAGAGCAGGAGAAGCGGGCGTTAGAGACACTAAAGGACGGCGGAGTTTTTGTTTTTTGGATTTTTGAAATTTGGGTGGTGGTGCTTTTTTGCTAGAACTGTAAGAACCTTCTCTTTGCTTTTTTTTTTTTGATGGATTTTTTTTAATAGTTTATATTTTATCTTTTGTTTGTTTGATCTTTGAATTTAATAAAAAATTATATAATATAATATCTGATATTATCTATGAATTTGCATCTGCATCTTGCTGAATTTGTTTTTTTTTTCTTTTCTCTTTTTTAAATTCTCATATTAAACAGTTCATGTTATTCTATAATCAATCGGATTGGACATTGAAATCTGCACCCACATATTTTATAAATCCAACCCATCTCTCCAGTTGTTGTGATACAGTAGTACAACTCTTCTAATGTTTACTTACCAAAAGTAGAAACTAGTGCTATTTGAAAAGTGCTATCTTCTTATTAATTTTTATATTTATGTCATTTTATAATCAATCCACCATATACTTCTCATATCATCATGTCGATAGGTGTTGATATCTACACCCACCCTTTTTTTTATAAATCCATCCTTTTCTTTCCAATTTCGTGCAATAGTACAATTAGTGCTGTTGGGAAATCTTATAAAGTATTATTTTATATAGTTCATGTCATTCCTAGAATCAATCAACGCCATGTATATCTTCTATCATGATGTTGATATGTACATCCACCCATTTCATAATTCCACCATATTATTTCCAGTTTCATGATTTAATGGTACAGCTTTTCTAGTGTTATGTACCGAAAAGTAGAAACTGGTGCTATGATATCTACACCCACCTGTTTTATGAATCTACCCCATTATTTTAGTTTTTGTGATATATTAGTGCAACTTTTTTACAAGATAAAAATTAATGGAGAATTGTTAGGGTGGAATATTGGATCATTTATTTATTTGTGAAAAATCATAATAAAATTTTCATTAATCAGCTCAATTTTCAACCTGGCACTTGTGCAGAATTTGACTTTGGTTGTAGCAGATACCACTTAATTTAATATTGAAAGCATGTAGAGATTTTTTTCCTGAGTAAAATAAAAATATAATTCTCATTAATCTGCTACATTTTTCAATAGGTAATGGCGTGGAATTGAACTTTTGAAGTAGCAAAATTTCTTAATTTGAATTTTAAAGTGTGTCGATTTTTTGAGCTCCATTTTTAAAGGGAACTCTTGGTTTTGTGGCTAGAGAGGAAATGAGCTCCTTTGTGAAGTCGATGAGGATTATATGCGAGAGCGACTTCAATTTATGTGGACTGTAAGGACAGGTTCCCTATTATGATTATGCCTTGGATATGATCTTGGATGATGACTCTTTGAGTGGATGATTTTAGTCACTAAATCTTAGTACTAATGTGTGTACAATTGCCATTGATGGTCGGTATAAGGATATTGCATCTAGGCTCATAGATCTCTCCATTATCACTTGCATGCAACTTGCAGATAAGCTCTAGAATTAGAACTAATAGACTATATTTGCATTTTGCAACTTTCAGGTATCGAATCT
The DNA here is from genome assembly GCA_030180095.1 of Magnolia changhungtana. Taxonomy (NCBI): domain Eukaryota; kingdom Viridiplantae; phylum Streptophyta; class Magnoliopsida; order Magnoliales; family Magnoliaceae; genus Magnolia; species Magnolia changhungtana. The sequence continues at coordinate 2,575,671 of JASAUF010000403.1, read as the reverse complement.
ATTTATATGTGGGAGGGTGAGGTAAGAATACCATGCATACTGAGTTATATCATTAATTGATATTTTATGACCAATTCAACCGTCAGATTAATGCGAATGAGCCTCAATGACATATCATATGTGCATCAGAATAGATTAATCGCACATATGGTATGCTATGAAACTCGTTAATCTTGCTATCGTTTGTTTTTCCTTCTTTTTTATGTTTAACTTCTCTTTTATATACATTTTGTATTTTAAAAGCTCTGATTTTTCATTGTCTTTATATGAAGGATGATTTGTTGTGGGGAGTCATTAGTGCACAAAGCCACCAAAACCCAAATGTCAACTACATTCAAGCGAATGGTCGACACTTGGAGTCGATGAGACCGACAATCCCTTTGGTTGGGATAACAAACATGTTGGGGAGAGAATCTTAATTTCCAAGATCTGATTTTTTCTTTTTCTTTCTAATTTCTATCTGTTCGTTTTTGTTTTTGTTTTTATTGTTGTTTTTGTTTTATATATATATATATATATATATATATATATATATATATATATATATATATATATATATATCTTTCATACAAAGCTTCAGTCTTTGACTTCTTAGTAGCTACTAGCTACTATTCATAAAAAAAAACCTTAGAATCTGACTTCATAGTACACTAAAACGGTTGCAGACCGATCTGAATTTATTTTACTTGTATAAATTGTATGTGCCAAGATAAAGTTCAAAATGTGAATATACAACTCATTTCTAAGGTTTCAATGGTTGATCTTTTTATGAACATTTGCTGCACGGGCATGTCAAATTGTGCTTTGAAAATACGGCTGATTCAAGTTTGGGTCATTGAGTTTTTCTTGATTGATTTATGCATCAAGGCTACTAAGAAGTCAGTTCTTCAGTCACTATCCGCATCTAGTGCTGCAGACTCAAGAGGTAACAGTGAAGTTGGAAAAGAAGCTAGAGTGGTTGCATTTCTCAGACAAACACGTCATCATTCCAAACCATCTTCATGTCCCTGAAGCTGAGAGAAGTGGATTGAGTTTCAGGAGCTTTGATGCTAGTTTTGGGCTTAATGCAATCTTCACAAATGGCCCAAATACTTGACAAGAGCTCTACACCTTTGTCAGAGTCATCTTAGGTGATCGAAGAGTCAACTAAGGAGCCTTCTTCAAGGTCTGAAACTTTTTCCCGCCTGTTATCACTTTTCCTATCATGTGTAGAGTAGTTTTGAGCTCTTTTGGCTCATCCTATTACAAGGGATGTTTGTTCATCTTACATGGACTAAAATTCACAAAATACATGGATAGTGTCAGCTGTAATGAATACTGTCAGCTTTTTCACCTCTGTATGTTGGTTCTTTCTTTGTTATTCTGGATCATTGCTGAAAAATTACTGATGGTTATCATACACATTAATTTGACGTGAAAGCTTACCAGAAGAGATGTGGCCTTGGTGCAAAGAAAGCGTGCCATAGAAAAAGATTCATTTTTTTAAAACTGTTTTTTCATGCAGAATTCTCTATTTTCATTGATGATTTCATTGAATTAAAGTTGCATTTATTTGGAAATTGGTTTGGGATCTGTTTGATAGTATTTTGATATTTGATAAGTTGAACTCTTGAAGAAGTGATGACCAAGAAAAGGAGGTGGTTGATTGATAAACAACCCGATGGCAGTAGTAGAGGTGATTCGAGTGGGAGCCATGATCTTGAAACACAACTCAAGCTTTATAGTATGGGTTTCAAAGAACTCAAATAGGTTTTTCTTTTCTTTTCCTTTTTTTTTTTTTTTTTTTTTTTTCTACTTTTCTTTCTGGAAGACTCTGAAATGGCATTTGGTTGTTTTGTTTCTTCGAATTTGGCTCTCCAATGCTAGAAAACGGTAACTTTCATTTTAGGTTTTTAAATTCCTAGGGCCTCAACTGCAGAAATTGAGAACCCAAATCTAATTGTTGATTTTTGGATTCAAAATTATTAGGCGTTTAGAGAGCCAAAGTTTCTGACCTAAAAACATAGATGACTTGACCTTTTGTTGTGCAGATGTAGAAAGAAATAAAAGACCTAATTCAATAGTGAGATCTTGCTTAATTTCATCTCAAGGGCTCATCTCTTTTTCTCAACATTTTTCAGGTAACTTAGTGCCTTTTTCTAGAACTATATCATTAATCTCTTGGTGAAATTGGTTGTTGGTATACGAGAGGCACCATATCTCAGCTGTTACTCTTAAATTTTATGTAAGTACTTTCTCTTTGAAATGCATGGTCACATGTCATATTTCTATACCTTTGCAAGGGCTCCATATTCCAAGGGTAATTATTAAAGATGGGAGTCCATTCAAACTCATACAGGATTATGCTTCTGATGACAGTGTTGACGATGATAAAGACACATGCCTAGAAGATGTCAGCCCCGTAAGGGTTTTGCCACCAGTTACACAGGATATCTCATGTGTGAATGAAGATAAGAGGAACGATATGGATTCAGATTTAGATGTAAAGAATGTTTCCACAACTGAAATAGGATTCAACATTGCCACTGGGTTGACAGAAGCTGCCCAAAATTCAGAAGCACATTATGTGCAATGATATGGAGATGCTCATTATGTTGTGGAGGCACATGAAGCTAAGAATAGCATGGGAGTGGAATTGAGTGTTAATAAACATGATTTTTCACATGAGGAAGGAAAGAGCTTAAATGTGCAAAACGGACCGGATATGTTGTTTATATGTTGCTAACAGAAATTATGTGTCAGAGATTAAGATCTCTAATACATAATTACTGCTAAGTAAAATGAGATGAATTCATTTTTAGGCATCTATCAAACAGGGTCTAAGCTTGTCCAACATAGCCCATCCATGCCAAACACAACTAAATGATGGTCTGGAACTGTTCCAATAACAACAAGTACAAAGCAGCGCAGTCTCCAACATGGTTAATGTTTATCTCCAACAAGCACAAAGCTTTTGTAATTACAAGTGGTGTTTATTTATGTTTTGAGCAGGTTGCAAGATGCACAAAAATAATAAACCAGAATTCTGAGGAAGCAAAGTATGTACTAAATGTTAAGCAAATTGCCAAGGTATATTTTCTATGCGATGTTTTGTTATTTCAGGTTGGTATAACTTAAGAATCTTGGCACATTTTGATGGACCTAATTCTTTCTGTACCCGCAGTTTGTTGTTGGTTTGGGCGATAAAGTTTCACCAACAAATATTGAAGAAGGCATGCGTGTCAGGTAAGTTCAATTTTCCACTCTATGTATAGTTTCCATTATTTATTTCTTTGACTTTCTTTCCTTTTTTTTTGGAAATGGCTTTCCAATGTTTTGTTCATCTTGGATTTAATTAGGCCGTGTTTATATCTGTATTTGCTCGAAATGAATGGAGCAGACCCGGATGTGCGTCAGAGCTATCCGGATGAGCGAGGGTCCCTGGAAGGTGGGAATCGCTGTTATGACCATGATGAAGTAGTCCATTTCCTATGGACAACATTGGAGGGGCCTAACCATTTGGACAGGCCGTGTTTATGTATTTGCTTGAAATTAATGGAGCAGACCCGGATGTGCGTCGGAGCTATCCGGATGAGCGGGAGTTCCTGGAAGGTGGGAACCGCTGTTATGACCATGATGAAGTTGTCCATTTTCTATGGACAACATTGGAGGGGCCTGGCCATTTGAACAGGCCGTGTTTATATTTGTATTTGCAGGGACCACACCCTTAACCTAAACCATACCCTAAACCTATAACATATAACCTAAACCTATACTTATAACTTAAACCTATTCTCAAATCCCAAAACCTATAATCTAAACCTAAACCTAAACCTAAACATATAACCCATAACCTAAACTCAATTTCCTAAACCTTAACCTATATCCTAACCTAAACCTAAACCTATAACCCGAACCCGATTTCCTAAACCTAAACCTTAACGTATTCTCAAATCCTAAACCTAAACCTACACCTAATCCTAATCTCAACTCCCTAACTTAAACCTAAACCTAAACTTGAAAACCCAAACCTAAATCCGATCCCGAACCCGAACCCGATTTCCTAAACCTAAACTTATAACCTTAACCTAAACCTATTCTCAAATCCCAAAACCTATAACATAAACCTAAATCTATAACCTTAACCTAAACTTAAACCTAAAACTTAACCTATAACCTAAACCTTAAGCTATAACCTTAACTTATAACCTAAACCTATAACCTAAACTCAATTTCCTAAACCTTAACCTATAACCTAACCTAAACCTAAACCTATAACCCGAACCCGATTTCCTAAACATAAACCTTAACGTATTCTCAAATCCCTAAACCTAAACCTACACCTAATCCTAATCTCAACTCCCTAACCTAAACATAAACCTAAACTTGAAAACCTAAACCTAAACCCGATCCTGAACCCGAACAAGATTTCCTAAACCTAAACTTATAACCTAAACCTATTCTCAAATCCCAAAACCTATAATCTAAACCTAAACCTTAACCTATAACCTTAACTTATAACCTAAACCTATTACCTAAACTCAAATTCCTAAACCTTAACCTATAACCTAACCTAAACCTAAACCTATAACCCGAACCCGATTTCCTAAACCTAAACCTTAACATATTCTCAAATCCATAAACCTAAACCTACACCTAATCCTAATCTCAACTCCCTAACCTAAACTTAAACCTAAACTTGAAAACCCAAACCCAAACCCGATCTCGAACCCGAACCCGATTTCCTAAACCCAAACCCAAACCCGATCTCGAACCCGAACCCGATTTCCTAAACTTATAACCTTAACCTAAACCTATTCTCAAATCCCAAAACCTATAACCTAAACCTATAATCTAAACTCAATTTCCTAAACCTTAACCTATAACCTAACCTAAACCTATAACCCGAGTCCGATTTCCTAAACCTAAACCTTAACATATTCTCAAATCCCTAAACCTACACCTAATCCTAATCTCAACTCCCTAACCACACTTAAACCTGATCTCGAATCCGAACCCCATTTCCTAAACCTAAACTTATAGGTTATAAGTTAAGGTTAAGGTTTGGGTTTTACGTTTTACGTTTTACGTTTAGGTTATAGGTTATAGGTTTAGGTTTAGGGTATTTTTGTTTATATGTTAAGCTTATATGTATTTATACGTGAATGAATGTGATGCGGATAAGATTGTTTGTTTTTGGATGAATGTAGTTTATGTTCGGGTTTAGATGGATGTGAATGTGATGAAATATATTGTATAACAAGTGTATATCAGGATGAATATGATGAAATATATTGTTAACAGGTGTATATCAGGAATTTTGTGCGGAATTTTGAGCTGTATATATATATATATAAAAGAGACTTTTAGCGACGAAAATTTTCGTAGCTAAAAGTTAGTTTTGTAATTTACTTTTAGCAGCGAAAATTTTCGCTGCTAAAAAGTCTTGAAAGTTCATGAACTTTTCACGCTAAAAGTCTTAGAAGTTTTCTTCAGAAATGAAACTTTTCACGCTAAAAGTCTTGGAAGTTTTTTGGCAAATAAAAGTTTTTTCTGCTAAAAGTCTTGAAATTTTTTTTTATAGCAAGTTTTTCAACGTTAAAAGTTGAAATTTTTTGTGAAAAATATTCACTGCTAAAAGTCTTGGAAATATTTTTTAGCGACGAAAATGTTAGCTGCTAAAAGTCATGGAAAAGTTTTGGAAATTTTTTTGGCGGCGAAAAGTTTCGCTGCTAAAAAAAGTCTTGGAATTTTTTTGCAGCGAAAATTTTCGCTGCTAAACGTCTTAGAAATTGTTTTGGCAGCGAAAATTTTCGCTACTAAAAGTCTTCGAAAATATTTTTGGCGACGAAAATTTTCGCTATTAAAAGTCTTCGAAATTATTTTTGGCGACGAAAATGTTCGTCGCTAAAAAGCTTACATTCAGCGGCGATTCAGATTTTTCGCTGATAAAACCCTTTGACGTCTGTCTTTTAGCGACGAATTTAGCGACGAAACTTTTCGTTGCTAAAAGTTTTTAGCTACGAAAATTTGACTTTTAGCGACGAAAATGTTCGTCGCTAAAAGTGGTATTTCTTGTAGTGTGTTATGACAGATTTATTTTTTTTTTGGTACTAGGTTATTATTATCTTCTTGATTAAACAGGATATTTGCAGCTCTATTTACGAGTACATCTGAACAACCTCATTTTGGTGCGCAAGTCATCTAAGTCCAAAACAGATAAGGTTAGGTGGCTTTCCATTAATATATGATATTCCTCATTAGCAACACATGTAACAGACTGTAACTTCCTATTCACATTGTTCTCTTTGCTATAGCTGAAAATTTTTATGTTTATTTTTTCATTGATTAGCTGTAATCTTTTATAGCTTTTTAATTTTTTAATTTTTAATTTCTAATCAATATGCAATCTTTTGTTGTTTGCTATTGTCATGGATATGCTTAGATACTTAGCTTACTCTTGACTTGTAATAGATCATTCTCCTTTCCCACAGTTTCTTAGAACTTGTAACAGATCATTCTTTAGTAAGAGTCTTATCTCAACCCATCTAATGATTTTATTAACTTGTAACAGTCATTCTTTAGTAAAAGTGTTGTCTCAACCCACCAAGTACATTGGAGCAAAGCAGATGTAATGAGAGACAAATTGTTGTTGTTCTTGAGCACCACCTTGTCATTATTTATCTTTACGCCTCACCACAAGCTCTGTGACATATGACCGTAAGGCTATAATCGTAAATGGGCAGGAGGATTCTCATTTCGGTTCCATCCACTACCCGAGAAGTGTTCTGAGGTAAAACTCCAGTGTTTTTTTTTTTTCTCAAAATGTGGTTGGTGGGTGTCCTTACATTCTTCACTTCTCTGCATTTCCATAATTTCTCTCTCTGATTTTTGTGGGGTTTTTTAGATGTGGCCTGGCCTTATTCAGAAGGCCAAAGATGGAGGCTTAGATGTTATCCAGACATGTTTTTTGGAATGGCCATGAACCTTCTCCTGGCAAGGTATGAAATTTCCTTATCTTTTTATTTTTTATTTTTTTGATTTTTGAAATTCTTGACTGGAAATATTTCTGGTTTTTCTTGTTTTGTAGTATAATTTTGAGGGCCAATACGATCTGGTTCGATTCATCAAGTTGGTGAAGCAGGCTGACCTCTATGTTCATCTCAGGATCAGCCCATATGTTTGTGCAGAATGGAATTATTTTTGGGTCTGAGAAATTAAGAAAATATAATAAGAAAAAAAAAAGGAAAAAGTTTTATTTTTTATTTTTTCAAATGCAAGTATTTTGAATTTCGATCCTTTCTTCCTCATCAATGAGGCTCCCCATTTGGCTGAAATAATCGTTCCTGGTATCGCTTTGGAACGAACAATGGACCTTTCAAGGTTGGACCCAAATACCTGAAATTTCAGTTTTTTTTTTTTTTTTTTTTTTTTTTTGGATTTTTTTCTCCTTTTTTAAATCTTTCGGTTTGACGTGTCTTAATGCTTGAATAAATATGAAGGTGGCCATGGCGCGGCTTCACAAAGAAGATTGTGAATATATATGATGAAGGCAGAGGGGTTGTTCGAATGGCAAGGTGGTCCAATCATTCTATCACAGGTGAGTAGATTGATTATCCAACTAGCAGAATGGAATTTTTTTGTTTCTCAGGTAGGATTTTGTTATTGTTTGGATTGATTGTTCTTCTAAATACAGTGTTTCTTGTATCTGTTTCTTTTTTCCTTTTCCTCTTTTTAACTTTTTTATCTTGCATCAGATAAATGCCTGCAATGGTTTTTACTGTGATTACTTCTCACCGAACAAGAATTACAAACCCAAGATGTGGACGGAAGCATGGACTGGCTGGTAATTGCTGTTTGTTGCTTCTGACATCTTACTGTGTTTCAAGATTGGATGAAAATTTTAAATTTGTAAAAACTCAGCAACTTTTAATTCTTTCCCCAGCTCATCGCCGAGTCCTTGTTGCAATTGTAGGTATACAGAGTTTGGTGGTGCAGTTCCACACCGACCAGTTGAAGATTTAGCGTTTTCAGTTGTAATACAGAAGGGCGGATCATTCATTAATTACTATATGGTTAGACTTTGTCTGTGTTTACCAAACCAAACCAAATTGGTGCATGTTGATATCTGACCGACTCAATTGAAAATTAAGTTCATGGCGGATTGAGAACTCAGAAACGTGACTATATTTTCTTTCTGTGTGCAATCAGTACCATGGGGGAACAAATTTTGGCCGAACAGCTGGTGGGCCTTTTATTGCCACAAGCTATGACTATGATGCTCCAATCGATGAATATGGTACGTTGAACCTAAAGTAAATTTTCTAGCAGTTTTTTTTTGTGCCGTGTATGAAGAAGAGCTCACAGTTGTTTTCAAAATTTACTTGGAAGCAACTCCTCATACAATCATTATGGGCTAGATTAGCATTAAACACAACTCCTCATACAATCATTATGGGATAGATTACAGTATTAAACACATACATATAAGTTAATTATGAAGTACTCTATGTATACATGGTCTGAACCATTCTTCCATTAGGACCAACCATGGGTGGGCCATAGATGTTGGATGATTGTAGCTGCGATTGGAGGAATTTTACCCCCTGAATGTAGAGTGTTAGTTGGACCTTTTTCTAGCCCTGCATTTGTTATCATTGGAAGTCCTATCAATGGCCAAGCATAGATATAAATTTTTTCTTGGACCAGGAGATTGTCAATATTTCTCTAAGTTTTATTTCTGCTGAATGGACTTTCATGGCAGTTAAAAGAGGTCTCAGGTAGTATTGTGTAAAATCAGTTGGAGAGGTAGTTCTAGAAAATTTGGGTGTTGGATTATAATATTTCCTTAGTAACTTGTAATTTCTTGAAATGGTTCATTTAACTTAAAACAGTAAAATGTGCTTTCTTTTGTAGGTGCTCAATGCATTGGCCAGTCTTTTATGTAGGTGCTCAATGCATTGGCCAGTCTTTTATGTAGGTTATTTGCAGAGATACTATGGGATGGTCGGATATTTTTGTGCCAGATGATATGAACGGTGTGTCCCATGTCTTCGAAATCTCAGATTTCCTGCATATGTGTCTACCTGCACGTGTGCTAGAGTATAGACAAGTAGGGCTGTAACCTCGTGTATTTTTACAATAGGGGTGCTTCAGGCCGTTGTAATATTTGGTGGACATTTAATGGACGGTTGTAATGAAAATAGTCAACGGCCTAAATTCAACTAAAAAATTTCCATTGATCATTGTTTAGGATCTATCCACTCCATCTATTTTTGAGATGGTGATCTATTCATGGTGGGTCCCACAATTAATTTAAATTAATGTATGGTTCGATTTTCCACCTCGATGGTAAATCTGCATGTTTGTACCACACACGTGGCATGTGTATAATGATCTGAGCCGTTTATTATTAGAAGGCCTCACGAACGTACCATACTCAAAATCACGACGAAGTGTCCTGCGATAGTGCCCATGGATGCCACGACGAGCGGAACCCATCTGCTGATTGTCGGCAAAGGGTGCCCACCGCTAGTTTAGTTCCCCTATAGCGGCAAGAAGAAAAAAAGCCGTCAGAAACTCTATAGCCATCGGTAAACCCTTTACTGACCGAGCCTTTCCCTGCAGTTTGCTGACTATCGGCAAATGCTTTGCCGGCGGTTTTTGGGACCACCGGTAAAGGCCTACTTTCTTGTAGTGTGAAACGTTTTAATTTTTTTACTTTTTTTTTTACCATTCTTTGGTCTGGAATTTTTTCAAGGCATGTCCCCACATCCAATGTGCTTTCTTTCTCAGAAATGGACGCGATTGGCTAGTGATCCTGCCACTAGCCAATGGCTAGTGTCTATGCTCTGTGGGCCCCACCATGATGTATATGTTTCATCCGTGCCATCCATCCATTTTTTCCGGATCATTTCATGGTATGAACCCAAAAATGAGTTAAATTCAAATCCCAAGTGCACCACAATGTAAGAAATAGTGTCGATTGAATGCCTATCATTAAAAACTTTTTGGGGCCACAAAAGTTTTGGATCAAGCTGATATTTTGTTTTTCCCTTCATCCTGGTCTGTATGACCTAATCCACAGGTTAAATGTCAAATAAAAATTACAGTGGTTCCTAGGAAATTTTAAATGGTGGACATTCAATCACTATTATCCTGCGCTGTGGTCCACCTGAGATTTAGATCTCCCTCGTTTTTGGCATCAAGCTCTGAAATGATATAGAAAAATGGATGGACGGTGTGGATAAAACACATACATCATGGTGGGGCCTACTGAGCACCGACCACTAGCCACCTGGCTAGTGGCAGCGTCACAAGCCAAACCGCGTCCGAAACGGTCTTTACCTCGGTGATATCTGTGGACCATTGGAGCCAATCTCTCTTGGAGGTCATAAATACTTTATTACCTTCATTGACAATTTCAGTAGAAAATTATGGGTGTATGTAATCAAAGAGAAGTCTCCTGCTTTTACTATTTTTAAAAATTTTTAAGCCCTTGTTGAAAAAGAAAGTTGTCTTAAAATAAAAACTCTTAGATCTGACAGAAGCGAAGAGTACACCTCAAATGCCTTTCGAGAGTATTGCAGGGATCAAGGAATTAAGCAACAATACATTGCAGCCTACACGACACAGCAAAATGGAATTACAGAACGGAAAAACCGTACCATTCTCGACATGATAAAGATCATACTGAAGGAGAAAAGTCTACCGAAGAATTTCTGGGCAGAGGCAGTTGCATGTACTGCCTATTTGATCAATAGGTGTCCGACTAAGAGTGTCAGATTCAAGACATCGCAGGAAGCATGAAATGGATACAAGCCAAGCGTGGCGCACTAAGGATCTTTGGGTGTGTCACCTACGCTCAAGTTCCAGAAGCAAGAAGAAAGAAGCTTAATAATCGTGATGAGAAATGCATCTTCATCAGCTATAGTGAAGTATCGAAGGCGTACAAGCTCTACAACCCACTAAATAATAAGGTGGTGGTAAGTAAATATGTTGTATTTTGCGAGGAAGAATCCTGAAAATGGAATGAGGAATATTCGACCAAAGAAAATCAAGTTAAGGCTGAAGAACATGAAAAAGAGAAGCATGAAAACCAGGAACAGATACCTGTAACACCCTCTTCCACGGAACCGTCTGCATACAGAAGTCCAGCGATACATTCCATCTCCTCTAGAAGTATTCCATCAATTCAAAATTCAACCAGCATTTCATCATCCAGTTCTCCTTCAGCCTTGGCTCCTATTAAAATGAGGAGCCTCAATGATATCTACGCCGAAACTGAGGAAGTAAATTTATTCTTCTTGTATGTGAACCACGAGCCTCTTACATTTGAGGAGGCTGTAGAAGAAGAATGCTGGAGGATGGCTATGGAAGAGGAGATTCAGGCCATTGAGAAGAACCATACATGGGATCTGACTTTACTTCCTCAAGGTCAAAGAGCTATTAGCGTCAAATGGGTGTACAAGATCAAGCGAAATGCTGATTGTGAGATCGATTACTACAAAGCAAGACTCGTAGCAAAAGGGTTACAAACAGAAGTATGGGGTGGACTATGAAGAAGTCTTCACTCCTGTTGCTCGCCTTAACATTGTGAGGATGATTATCTCCCTTGCAGCCCATCACAGTTGGATGATCTACCAACTGGATGTGAAATCTGCATTGCTGAATGGAATTCTGGAAGAAGAGGTCTATGTTGACTAGCCTGAAGGTTTTATTGTTTAAGGGGAGGAGCACAAGGTGTATCGATTGAAGAAAGCCCTCTATGGGTTGAAGTAAGCTCCACGTGTTTTGAATGCACGTATTGATAACTATCTTCAAGAGAATGGCTTCGCCCAATGTCCATATGAGCATGCAGTTTACATCAAGAAGAATGCTCATGGCGATATGCTTATAACATGCCTGTATATTGATGATTTTCTGTTCACAGGAAACAACCGACCGATGTTTGATGAATTCAAGAAGGCCATTTTTAAGGAGTTCGAGATGACCGATGGAGGTTTGATGTCCTTTTTTCTAGGCATTGAAGTGAAGCAACAACATTGTGACATCTATATATCTCAGAAGAAATATGCTAAGGAATTGCTTGAAAAGTTCAAGATGGCCGATTGCAATGCCGTAAACATACAAGACTAAATATTTCACATGCAGTCGGTGTTGTGAGCAGATATATGTCAAATTCTAGCAAGTAACATTGGAAAGCGGTGAAATGACTACTTCGATACATTCGAGGTACGAAAGACTACGTCGTATCTTTTGAGAAGATAGGGATAAAGTTGGTAGGGTATGTGGATTCCAAAAAGTCAACTTCACGTTACTTGTTTGTCCTAGCGGGTAGAGCAATCAGTTGGATATCGAAGCTTTAATCCATGGTGGATCTTTCTACGACCGAAACAGAATATATGGGAGTGACAGAAGCGTTTAAGGAAGGTGTTTGGTTAAGAGGCATGATAAATTAGTTGGGACTTAGCAAGAGGCCATGTCGGTTAATTGTGATAGCGAAAGCGCTATCAATTTAGCTAAAAAATCTGTTTATCACTCACGTACTAAACACATTAATGTTCGTCACCATTTTATCCGATAGGTGCTTGAGGAAGAAGGGGTAACACTGGAGAATATTTACACTAGCGTGAATCTAGTAGATATGCTCACCAAGGTTGTTCCTACAGAGAAGTCCAAGTTCTGTGCAACTTTTCTAAGTTTGATGATGACGTAAAAGGAAGACGGAGTGTGCATGAGAAACATTGATGAAGTTATGATGTGAGACAGAGATAAGAGAAGAAGACAAAGAACTACACGTTTGAAGATTTAAGACATGGTGGGAGATTGTTGTATTTGATGTCTTAAATCTAATCAAATTCTGCGCAGATTTTTCACACAACTGCAAAGTGCGGGATTTGTTTTCGATTTTGTTTATGATTCTTTTCGATTTTTTTTGGGATTCTTCCTAAAACTATATATATAGGTGTAAATGGGTGTAGACACCCCACCTAGGCTAACATCTTGAGAAAGTTAAGACAATCCGAGAACCATGATCATATCCTAAACCTAACCCTAATCCAAACCTGAGCTATTATGAGTCATCATTCAATATAGACCATGTCCAAAACCGATCCATTTTTCGGGTCATTTCCGGATAACAATCGAGCCAATTTCGAGCCATTTTGAGCCGAATATCCAAAACGGGCTTTGTGACTAGTCCCATCATGACCACAGCATCATCATTATCCCTTGAGATTATTTTATCACACTAAGTAGAGACCGTACATTTGAACGAGCAGAGAGAGTGCCTAATACCTTCCCTCTTTGTAACCGAGGTCCCTTATCCGAAATCTCAGATCGCAGACCAGGAGTCAATCTAAGGTAGGAGAGTCTTCGGATTTCTCCAACCTTACGTATTCCGTGGATTCTAGCCGATCGCGGGATTCTGAGTAACATTGGCTAGTGGTGACTCCAACAATCACAAATCAGCTTAATCACCCCCACCATCATTACCACAACACATTTAACCAACGTGGGCGTCGATCTGATTTTCAGTGTCTACAGAATGGTGACTCCACTGGGGAAGTGCTAGCTCGCACTAGCTGAGACCTGACTCGAAAGTGTGTGGTATACCAATCTCAAGGGACATTCATCACTGCATTCATACAAAACAAAAAAAAAATCTTTGGCCTACACTTGCTTGGGCAAAGATTCTAACCATGACCACTCGATCCCTTGCAGCCATGACTTCTCAAGCAACCCATGAGCCTGCACCCCAACCAGCTCCTGAAATATCCGCACCCGCACCCGCGCCCGCACCCATACCTACACCCGTGCCCTTACCAATAGCTCCGACAGATTTGTCAGTCAACGTCACCACACAAGAGCTACTACTTTGAACAATGCAAGAGCTACTGCTTCGCCTGGTGCCAAGTGCCACACCGAATACGCAGATGACCCAGCCGAGTGTGCAGAACAGCTCACTCCCTCAGACTCCTTTTGCTTTCTCTCTCATTCCTCCAGCAAATCCTGTGCTCCCTCTCCCAGAAGAATCAGCACAAGATCAACAACAGCAAGCAATCAGGAGCAATCCTCCCCACATCCCTACTCAACACATCACAACAATCCGGTTACAGTACATGCAAGTCACAGACAAGAACTGGCGGATGCCCATGAAGGGGGCCAGTTTCGAGTCCAGCTCACTCCCTCTAATGGGAGTAACGTTCCAGAGATGACAGATACCTCAGGCAGGAGCCATTTTTAAACGTCACACCCTCCTCCGAAAGAGAGTGGTGTTCAATTCCAGCTACCTCCTGCCACCGGGAGCCCACCGTCTTTCCATCAAACCCCCATTCTCGATCCATATGAAGAAGAAGCAGCACAGGCCCTACAGCAAGGGCCAAGATATCCGCCGCAAAATAAGTCAGAGATTGAGGAGTTACGAGAGCAGCTACAAATGGTGCAAAACCAGCTTCAAAGACAACAAGGAGTGGATCACCCATCCACCAAGTTCAGGGACCTCTGTCACTTCCCAGATGCTCGGGTACCATCAAACTTTGAGGTACCAAAGTTCAAAAGGTATAACGGTAGTGGGTGCCCCACAGCACATCTAAAAGCATTTTGTGGGGAGCTCAATGCGACAACAGGGAATGATGGAGCCTTAATATGGCTTTTCCAGAAATCCCTTAAGGGTGATGCTTTGGATTGGTACACCTCACTAGATAGCCACCAAATCAGAACCTGGGAAAAGCTTTCCCAAGCATTCATTGACAGGTTCTCATACAACCTGAACATGGCTCCAAGGAGAGCTGACTTGGTTGCCCTGAGGCAAAAAAGCGATGAGTCTTTATCAGCATATGTAGGGCGATGGCGAGCCACGGCGGCTCGAATGAGAAACCCCATTGATGATGAGGAACATATATCTATGATCATACATTCAACAAACCCCAACATTTCAGGATATCTGATCTCATACCCCTACGCGAACTTTTCTCAGCTCATCCGAGCTAGAGAACAAGTAGAAGCTGGGATCAGGGCTGGAACCATTTCTCCATGGTCACATCAGACCGCCTCAATCAAAAGAAACAAAGTCGAGGGGAAACCTGTTGGATATGGGAATAGAAACAGCGCCGCTCCCATGCAGCGTACTACCGAAGTTAACAACATCATCGCTAACACTCAAGGCAATCAGTATGCTCCACAACCAGAGCCACGATAGGACAGGCAATATCAGCCACAGCTAAATAGGCAGTACCAACCCGAGCAAACCCAGCAGGGATATCAGGCACAACCTTCCCCACAACAACAGCCTAAGGGAAATGCGCAAGGTCCATACAAGCAGGGAATGTTAGGGAGGAAGTTCACTTCGTTAGCACAATCATACAGCCAAGTGTTGACAATGCTCATGCAAAAGTAACTATTGACACCCCTCCAACCTCGACTTCCACCTAATCCCTTGCCTCCCGGTTACAATGAAAACTAGTATTGCGCATATCACCAGACTCCTGACTATCTAATGGATCACTGCTACGCTTTGAAACATGCGATCCAAGATTTGATCGAAAGCCAGAAGATTGCGATCACTCCACAGGCCAACAATACACCTCAAGCCAACATTCTCCAAAATCCCCTGCCATCACATCAAGCAGGACCCAGCATATCTAGCACCTCTACCGTCAACCACATTGAAGGAGGGCAACCCACACATTCTTATCCACATCATTCTATCCAAGCAATCATGCCCGACACAGCAAATCGAACATGGGGATACCAGCAGGCGCCATCACCTGGACCACAGGTGTTCCTTAAAGCAGCACCAACTACTCAACCTCTCATATTTCTTGAAGCAGCGCCAGTATTTCAGTCTCTCGTGACTTTGGAAGGAGCACCCAATAGGTCACACTGTCAGCATCCCGCCTCTCAAGGGGCACATTTAATTCCATCCCCAGTACATCCAAAAGGGTCGAATTCTCAACCCGTTGTTCTCCCGATAGGTCTCCCTGACCTAACCCTGCTAGCCTTGTAAGGGGCACCCTCAGTTCAGGCCCTGCAATTCCTGATGCCTCACCAACTGGCATACACCCAGAGGATCCCTCCCCCACATCAAAGGAAAGAAGAAAAATTCATGGCCAAAACTAATCAAAACTTGGTGGCACCTCAGGAGACATCACTGAGTCTACCACAAACTGTTCCAGCAATAACCCCTCAGCCTCAAGAACCATTGGTATACTTGGAAGGAAGAGCGGTTCCTTCCTATAACCCGAAAGCAGTCCCATGGCACTACCCAGAATGCGATGAAGTGGGTAACAATGGGACATACCTCAGGAGAGATAGTTAGAACCCAAAAGAAACCCGGGGAATTTTGTCGGGAACCACTAGCAAAATTGACGCTGCTTATGACATAGCAAGGTATCCATCTGGGAACTCCTATGCACGTCAAGGTCACATCGAGAAATCTTCGCAAGGACCTTGAATGATGCCCATATCTCTCCCGACGTACCCCCCGAAATGGTGGCAAGTATGATTGGTCAACTTCTCACACCACGAGCCATCACTTTCTCTGACGATGAATACCACCTGAGGGTCGTGAGCATAGGCGCTCACTAAACATAGTGGCCCATCACAAGAATTTCAAGATCCCACTTGTGCTTATTGATAATGAATCCAGTCTCAACGTCTGCCCTTTAAGGACTGTTGAACGGTTAGGGATAGAACCGTGTTCCTTCAGACCCAGTACCATGAGTGTCAGAGCCTTCGATAATTCCCGAAGGCAAGTTGAGGTGGAAATTGATCTAGAATTATAAATTAGACCAGACACAACCCTTGTCACATTCCAAGTCATCGATATCCTTGCCTCATTTAACCTTCTCTTAGGGCGGCCATGGCTCCATGCTGTTGGAGCCATCCTATCTACCCTCCACCAAAAGGTTAAATTCCCTTCGGAAAATCGAATCATTTCAGTACTGGCTGAGCCAGAAACCATCCTCCCGGTGATGGTCAGTATCCCAGAAACTGACATCCCAGTGATTGACGTTCAGCATACAGAAGGTGACATTCCATATCACAGTTTTGAATTTGAAAATGTGAACGCGATCGTCAACCCTCTCCCTCTAGCTGTTGAATACGTCATTCCCCCTGCTGAGCGATTGATCCTAAATTACCGTACCGAGTTCCATGAAAAAGGTATGGTAGTGAGACCAGCACCTGCCAATGTACAGAGACAGGGACTGGGATATCAACCGACACTGGAAGATCAGGCTGAAAGGCCAAAAAGGGGTCAATTGTTTAAATACACACCCATCGAGTTTGTCAAAGCTGGGACAGTTTATGAGGACAAAATAGTGTCTCTTGAGAACCAACTCCGAGCACTCAGACTCATAGAACAGGCTAGCCAGGAGTCCATCTGGCCACCAATAAGGTGGGATCAGATCCTCAGGACACCAAAGGAACACACGAGGCCAGGGGCAGAACCCCCAGATCCACCACATGAGACTAGGGGCATGGAAACAGGTCCGCCCACAAGCGACCCAAAATCGGGAATACCCCTTGCAGGCAATGTAGGCCAGAACAGGGAGACACCCATTCACAGTCAGGGGAACCCATCCCCACCATCAACTCAGCAATACAAAGGGCAGAAGCAGCCTATCCATTAGATTGACAAAGGTAAGTGGCCTGCTCTAGATTGGACGGATATCCGAATCCTGTCCCAGGAATCCAAGGAATAAGAGGAACTTCAACTTCTAGGCGCAGAGGTCGGATCAGATTCTGACTCTGAGCCCAGCCCAGCAGACATCATGGTAATCAAGACACGTGAACCACAGGAACAGACAAAGCAGGTCAGCGAGATCAAAAAGGAAAAAGAGCCAGGATGGTCAGCCATCCCCTTAACGATCAAATCACCCGGCGAACCATTCACTAGCATCGGCTTTTAAAAAAAACGCCAATGTAAATAGTAATTGGTATCCTGAACCAAGACAAGACCAATCATGGTTTGCAACACCGTCCTGTTCAGGATATCTTGGCAACACAAAAAAATCAAAAAATCTTCCAAATACAAAAACATCATATATTTTTAAAATTATAAAAACATCGCATATTCCTCAAAATCACAAAACATCAAAAAACTTCCAAAATACAAAAACAATAGAAAACTTTTCAAAAATCACTGTGCCAAGCATTTATCATGACAAGCAAGAGTTTGAGGTCGACTCGTATGATTTCGATCTAGAATTGGACTTCGAACTCATGGGTTTGGATGAAGCCTCGAATGGGGGAAATGATGATACCGCTCTTGAATTCGAGGATTTCCTCGAAAGATTCAAAACAAAGGCCAATGTTGTGGCAGACGACTTCAAAATTGTGAACTTAGGATCGGTGGAATCCCCCAAGGAAGTGCGTATCGGGAAATCGCTTCCCCCAGAATACAAGCAGAAGATGATGGAGTTCCTGAAACCGAGGTTGTCCATCTTTGCCTTCTCTTATGAGGACATGCCAGGGATCGATGAAGACTTGGTGGTACATCATCTGCCAACAAAGCCAGAAATGAAGCCTGTTAAGTAAAAGCTGCGAAGGATGAAGCCAGAATGGGCCCTGAAAATCCGTGATGAAGTCATCAAGCAATACAATGCGGGATTTCTAGTAGTCTCCAACTACCCAGAATGGCTCGCAAATATCGTACCAGTTCCCAAAAAAGATGGAAAAATCAGAATGTGCATCGACTTTAGGGACCTCAACAAAGCAAGCCCTAAAGATGACTTCCCTCTGCCTCACATCGACACACTGGTAGATAATACTGCTGAACACAAGATCTTCTCCTTCATGGACGGTTTCTCCGGTTACAATCAGATCAAGATGGACATCGAAGACCGTGAGAAGACTTCCTTCATCATACCATGGGGAACTTTCTGCTACCGGGTCATGCCCTTTGGATTGAAAAATGCAGGAGCTACGTATCAACGAGCCATGACTGCCTTATTCCATGACATGATAAATAAGGAGATGAAAGTTTATGTGGATGACATGATTGTCAAGTCTCGCACGATCGAAGGGCACTTTGAAGATCTCAAAAAGCTATTCGACAGGCTAGAAAAGTTCAAGCTCCGCCTCAATCCGCAAAAATGTGTCTTCGGTGCGACCGGAGGCAAACTGTTAGGCTTCGTTGTTAGCGAAGACGGCATCAAAGTAGATGAGACCAAAACCAAAGCGATCATCGAGATGCCACCGCCTAAGACTGAGAAAGAAATTCGAGGCTTCCTCGGGCGAATCCAATATATCAGTCGATTCATCGCACAACTCACTCCGGTCTGCGAACCCATATTTAAGCTGTTACGAAAGAACTCTCCAAAAGAATGGAATGACGACTGCCAAGCTGCCTTCGATAAGATCAAAAGATACTTGCTAAATCCTCCAGTGCTCATGCCACCTACTTCAGGTAGGCCACTTTTGCTGTATATCTCTGTCGCAGTGGAAGCAATCGGATGCGTCCTCGGCCAACATGACGATACGGGAAGAAAAGAGCAAGCGATCTACTATCTAAGCCGACGGTTTACAAGCTACGAAGCCAAATATTCCAGCTTAGAAAAGACGTGCCTCGCCCTAGTCTGGGCAACACAATAGCTAAGGCAGTACATGATCGCTCACCCGATACTTCTGCTTGCTCGCATGGACCCGTTGAAGTACTTGTTCGAAAAACCGGCACTAACAGGCAGAATCGCAAAATGGCAGTTACTGCTTTCTGAGTTTGACATCACATATGTCACCTAGAAGGCAATCAAGGGGCAAGCACTGGCCGATCACTTAACAGCACACTCCTTACCTAACTACCAACCCCTGAAGACCTTCTTCCCTGACGAAGAAATTCTCCAGATTGAGGGAGAAGAGGAAAGAAAGGCAGGAGAGTGGACACTCTTCTTCGACGGAGCTGCAAACTCAAAGGGGAACGGAGTAGGCGCCATACTCTACTCCCCCGAAGACATCCCAGTTCCTATATCGAGAAGACTAGCATTCCAGTGCACCAACAATGTAGCCGAATATGAGGCATGCATCGCTGGTCTAAGAGAAGCCGTCATCCTCAACGTAAAGAAGTTACAAGTCTTCGGAGACTCACAACTCATCATCAATCAGATAAATGACGATTGGAAGACCAAGGATGAGAAGCTGATTCCTTATCATGTCTATCTGAAAAATTTGACCGAAGAATTCGAGGAGATCACATTCTCTTACATGCCTCGGGTCAAGAATCAGTTTGCGGATGCTCTAGCTACCCTCGATTCAATGCTCGAAATCCCAAAATAGTTGCTGAATGGGAACTCACTGTCGAACTCCAAGAGGAACCTGCATTCTGCCTACAAATTGAAGAAGCTGAGCCTGCCCCAAATAGCCAGCCATGGTACACAGACATCAAAAAATACCTCGAACATCAGAAGTACCCGGAAGGAGCAGCTCTGACTGATCGACACACAATACAAAAACTAGCAGCTCAGTTCGTGATCACTGGGGGTATCCTCTACAAGCGATCCTTCAACAAAGTCCTTCTCCGCTGCGTGGATGAGACAGAGGCAGCCTAGATCATGTCAGAAATGCATGAAGGACTATGCAGGCCGCATATGAATGGACACATGATGGCAAAGAAGATCCTACGACTCAGCTACTACTGGCTCACAATGGAGACAGACTACTGTAAGCACGTCAGGAGATGTTTCAAGTGTCAGGAGCACGCAAACCAGATCCATGCTCCTGCCTCCGAACTCTACAACTTGATGGCACCATGGCCCTTCTCTGTATGGGGACTCGACATCATAGGTAAAATCAGCCCTAAAGCTTCAAACAGGCATGAATCATCCTGGTGGCAGTAGACTACTTCACTAAATGGATAGAAGCAGCATCCTATACCACCGTCGCAGCATCTCATGTGGTCAAATTCGTAAAGAACAACATCATTAGCCGATATGGGGTCCCTCAGGCCATTATTACTGACAACGGAACTCCATTCGTCAATAAAAGGATGGGCGATTTCCTCGACAAGTTTAAAATTCAACGCCATCGGTCGAGCCCTTACCGTCCTCAAATGAATGGTGGGGTGGAAGCCGCAAACAAGACTATCATCCGCATACTCGAAAAGATGGTGAGGACATATCATGACTGGTCAGAAATGCTTCCTTATGCACTCTAGGCTTATCGCACGTCTGTACGGTCTGCTACAGGCGCAACTCCATATGAGCTCGTTTACGGAATGAAAACAGTACTACCAGTCGAAATTGAAATCCCCTCACTGCGGATACTACTGGAAAGTGAAGTCGAGGAAGGCGAGTGGCAATAAGCAAGGTACGATCAGCTGCATCTGGCAGATGAAAAGCGCATGCGGGCGCTAAGCCACTCCCAATGCTATCAAAGAAGGATCGCTCAAGCTTACAATAAGAGGGTCCGTAACAAAAGTTTCAAAGTCGGTGACATGGTCATGAACCGTATCCTGCCACCGCACTTGCAGATCTTAAAGGAAAATTCAAACCCTCATGGGACGGACCACTGATCATTCGGGAAGTACTCCTAGGAGGTGCTTTTCGACTCACCGATCTGAAAGGCGAAGATCTTCCCGAGCCAATCAACGCCGACAACGTGAAAATCTATCACGGGTAACCCTACCTAACCTTGTCAACGATTACAATCGAAAGGCTGCATCTCTCACCTCCCTACCAAAAACAAAACTATATATATCCACCAATTACCCTTTCCAGAAATACCCTTCATGTCCCAAAAAAAAAAGAAAGAGAAAGAAAACAAAACAAAAGGGAAGAAAAAAGGGAAAAGAAAAGGAAAGACAAAAAGAAACCTCAATAAGAAGACCCGAAAAAAAAAATGAAGAAACCCATCCCACATCCCTAGTAATCTATCTGTATCCCTAAATAATTTCAAGCAGCTTACGATTGTGCTTAAAGACAAGGACAGGCGGGTAGCCAATCGGCTGGCTATGAAGGAAGTTCCCTTATCACTCCTAGCACTCTGACAAAAAAAAGAGAAAAGAATAAAGGCATGCCTAAGCAAAAGGGGCGAGTTGAAAACCTGAAACGATGCTCGAGTAAAAACAGCGGGCGTGTAGCGGACTTGGTGAAAACCTGAAAGGGCGCCAAGGGTAAAAATAACACAAGCTGCCAAGGGGCAGACAAGATCAAAAACCCGAGACATAGTGAAAATCCGAGAGGACGCTGCGGGCAAAAATGACGGGAAGAGCCGGACGTAGTGAAAACCTGAAAGGGCGCTATGGGTAAAAATAACAAGAAACCAAAAATAAAATAAAAGTGTAGGAATAGAAGAAGCCAAGGCAGCAAACAACACAACAAGATACAAAGAAGGATCAACTTCAGATCAGTGCGCTATCAAACTCTGCTCAAATCTAAAGGATGCAATACTGGTCACCTTCTCAAGGAACCAAGACCCCAAAAGGATATAGTCTAGAATACTGTACACAACGTGGGCTGAGCCCAAAATTCTGATCCCAATCATCCAAAGCATAAATCCAAAAGCAAACATTGGTCAATTTGGCACAAATAAAATTTTATTTTTTGTGAAAATCTTTTTACAAGTACTTTGTTTTCGTTCTTCATAAAAACAAAAATAAAATGAAATTTTCTCATGCATACGGGACAAGCAGATGATCAACATCGGGAACTACAGGTAAGCCCCAACCTCTCATGTAGCGATAATCTCTGCCTGAGCCCCTCTACCTCCATGTGTAGGTAGAAGATCTCATCCCTATCCAGACGGTGTGCCACAAGCATACAGCGCCGCACTCAGCAGTCAGGAGGACCTGAATCCCCGATAACTGCTACATCAAGGGCGGTCTGAAAGGAACAAGCCCCAAGAGCTGCAACGTCTGGAGCATCTCAGTGGCACATAGGAGCTGCATCCTGCACGCCGACAGGAGCTGACTGTCCGATCACCGCCTCAAAATCTGCGCCAAAAATCTGACTCAGGCCGTCCATCGGAAGTCCATCGTCTACCAGATCCAAGCCATGTAAAGCGCCAAGAGGAGGCCCTCCACCCATCCAAGTCTGATCCAAACCATCCGCACCATCCATAGCCTCAATTCACACCATCCATAGTCATCCCTCCATTAATCAAGCCATCCACACCACCCATAACCATCCCTCCATCAAAGCATCCACACCATCCATAGTCATCGCTCCATTAATCAAGCCATCCACACCACCCATAACCATCCCTCCATCAATCAAAGCATCCACACCATCCATAGTCATCCCTCCATCAATCAAGTCATCCACACCCCCTATGACCATCCCTCCATCAATCAAAGCATCCACACCATCCATAGTCATCCCTCCATCAATCAAGCCATCCACACCGCCTATGACCATCCCTCCATCAATCAAACCATCCACACCATCCATCGCCATCCTTCCGTCGTCGCCATCATCGAGCCATCCCCACCCTCTAAACCATCCAACCCCATCAGTCCATTGGTGGGAAAATGATCCAAGCCATAAATGACATTCACTTCTTCAAGAGGGCCCATTACTTCTCCATCTACCCCCATCAATCCACCCATAAACTCTTTGTCATTTATGGAGCCACCCACCTCTTCACCATCAGTAAACCTACCTAACCCATTATCATGATTGGCCATGATGAATCTAAAAATGAGAAAGGAATAAGGGAGGAATGAGACAAAGAAGAAGGGACAAAAGGGAGGAAATAAGGACAAAACGAATGATCAAAGAAGAGGACGGAGGGGAGACAAAGAGAATGAACAGAGAAGAATAGGGCTTGCTGGAAGAAAAGATCAACGGAGGCGGTAATCGGAATACCGCTAGTGGTACTCGGAGTACCGTTTCAGAATTGTCATCACTGAATCACTGCGGCACCTGACAGAAGAAGCAGAACGGGCAAATGTCAACGGGCGGTAGTCCGAACACCGCCGATGGTAGTCCGACTACCGCCCAGGCCCACTTTCAGGCAAAATTCGGATGAGGCCCACTTAAGAAGGCTGGGACTACAGAGCGTACCTCCGTATACCAGAATGGGATCGCATAAATAATCAAAAGATGGTCCAAGAAGGCAACAGCCCGGGCCCATCTTCCAAGGCCCATTTCTAAAAAAAAAATATTTCCCAGGCCCACTTCAAAAAACTCATCTCAAGGCCCAAGCCCATTCTGACGCCGAGGCCCATCTTCCAAGGCCCATCTTTCAAGGCCTATTTCCAAAAGATCCATTTCCAAGGCCCACTTCAAAGAGCCCATCTCAAAGCCCAAGCCCATTCTGAGGCCCAGGCTCACTTCCAAGCCCATGTCATAAAGCCCATCTCAAGGCTCAAGTCCATCCCAAGCCCATTTCAAAAGTCCAAGCCCATTTCAAAAGTCCAGGCCCATTTCAAAAAAAAAACTTCGAAAATTTTTTCAAATAAAATCCCCAAGGAGTCTATCTCCAAAAAGGATAGTTTTCAAAAATTTTCAAAAAAAAAAGAAAAGAAGTTTTCCAAAAAACATCCCCGGGGAGTCCAGCGCGATAAGAGCGTCACCTTTTCACCAAAAAATCAAAAAATCATTAGGCCCATTAATTTTATTAGTGGAAACCATCTGACTTTCCCTACAAAAAAAAAAAAAAAAAAAAACTTAGCCCCATTAATTTTATTAGTGGAGGCCACCTGGCTTTGCTGTAATAAAAACGGACGATCTCGACCATCCGTGAGGTCAGACAGATCTTTCAAAAAGTTTCAAAATTGTCAAAAAAAAGAGCCCCATTAATTTATTAGTGGAGGCCATCTGACTTTTTTTGTAAATAAAAATCATTAGCCCCATTAATTTATTAGTGGAAGCCATCTGACTTTTTTCAAATAAAAACTATTAGCTCCGCCAACTCATTAGTGGAGGCAACGCGACTGTTTACTTAATTTGTGAAAATAAAAACCGAACGACAGTGCCCACCCGCGTGATCAAACATATATTTTTTCAAAATCCAAAAGTATCTCCAAACAAAATCCCCAAGGAGTCTAGTTCCAAAAGGAATAACTTTCAAAATAAAAACTTTCAAAAAACGCACGTGTCGTGCAGTACACTGAGGAATCTTCCATATTCTCCAGTTGCGATCAGTGCAAACAGTTAAATAAGACTCGATCTCTTCCGGTTTCCCCGAAGGATGATCAAGTCCGTACATGATACATATACGATTGGCCAGATTTCTATAACTGGGTAGTCGTACAAATGCTAGTAAGATGAGTGGATCTATCTCTGGAAAGAATAATCAAAACTCAAAGTGAAGACAATACATTGTAACCAAAGTGTCAGACTCAGCAGATTGCATGGAAAACAGATTATCTGCACATGCCTAGTCCAGGGTGTTCACAAAATTTGATCGAATCCAAGTCGGCGTAGTGAGTTCCCCGTAAGGTCGCACCAACGCGCAGGGCAGCTAACCACTTTGACGATCAAATGGAGCGAACATTCCTAGGGTGATTACATAGCAAAGGAACAATAGCCCTAACAGTATGGGAATCCTCGTAAAGCCGCGACAAATGCGCAGAGGCCCTTACTTTTCAGACTTACCCTCCAATGCTGTAAACAATCCGATGTGAAAAGGTTGTGATTGGTGATCCGTAAAGCTGCGACGAATGCGCAGGAGACAATCACAAGGTTTTCCTCAACCCTCGTAATATGTGCAAGTCATCTTTTTCCAAACAGTCGACTGACAATGATACAATGGTAAGCAATAGATTTGAGTCGCTACCCTTCGTTCTGACCAGAAGGGTGTGGTGTCCACTTGCTTTGACCTTCGGTTGCTCGTAACCTCGATCAAAGAGGGGCATCTGTAGACACCCCACCCAGGCTAACATCTTGAGAAAGTTAAGACAATTCGAGAACCATGATCATATCCTAAACCTAACCCTAATCCTAACCTGAGTTATTATGAGTCATCATTCAATTTAGACCATGTCCAAAACTGATCCATTTCCTGGGTCATTTCCGAATAACAATCGAGCCAATTTCGAGCCATTTTGAACCGAATATCCAAAACGGGCTTTGTTTCACTCTAAGGACCCAAAAAAGGACCTACCGGCTAAATTTCGAGGGAAACCGTACCGAAGCGGTAGTCAAACTACCACTTCCTCTCAAAAAATGTACGCAGAGCCAGCCACACGAGATTCAGACCCAACCCAGTCTGGGCGGTAGTTGGACTACCGCCGGCGGTACTCGGAGTACCGCCGCATGCGGCCCGAGTATGGACAGCTGTCCCAGCGTCCAAAAGTCAACTCTCCCATACATTTACCCTCCCCATCCTCACTATTTACCATTTTACCGCTCCCCATAGCCAATGAGAAAGTGCCACGTGGCATTCCTCTCTCCACAGCCAACCATAACTTGCCACCTCACCTTTTACCCCTCTCAAACCCAAAATTTACAATGTTATCATTGGAGAAGGCTATAAATAGCCCTCTCCCTTTTTATTTTCAAGAGACATTCTCATCCAAGGGAGAGAAAGAGAGAGAGTGAGTGAGAGAAAGAGAGGGAGAGGAAGAGAGTGAGGGGGAGGGAAGGAGCTCCCAAGCCTCCCAAATCTAGATTTTCTTAGCTACCCCCTAGCCCTCCTCTAAACCTCTCCAACCCATCTAACCTAGCTTAGTGTGATCATGGTTCAGTTTATATCTTAGCCTACTCAAGAATCAAGCCAAGGATACATCGCCTTACAAGCATTCATCATGACATCTACTTCCTTTTCAACCCCTCTGCTTCTCTAGATCTCTAGTGAACGCATGCTCTGTGACTTGCCATACATCGGATCCTGTCACATCAGAAATTCCTAGTGATCTAGCCCACTTTTCTTATCTCTTTGCATAAACATCATCACATCCGCCCTCTAGACACATTGTCGGATGTATGCTTTGTAACCTGCCGAAATCTCGGATCTTGCTACATCAGAAATCCACGTGTGACTAGTCCCATCATGACCACAACATCATCATTATCCCTTGAGATTATTTTATCACACTAAGTAGAGACCGTACATTTGTACGAGCAGAGAGGGTGCCTAACACCTTCCCTCTTTATAACCGAGGTCCCTTACCCGGAATCTCAGATCGCAGACCAGGAGTCAATCTAAGGTATGAGAGTCTTCGGATTTCTCCAACCTTACGTATTCCGTGGATTCTAGCCGACCGCGCGATTCTGAGTAACATTGGTTAGTGGCGACCCCAACAATCACAAATCAGCTTAATCACCCCCACCATCATCACCACAACACATTTAACCAACGTGGGCGCCGATCTGATTTTTAGTGTCTACAATGGGATTGGGAGGAATTCTAAGAAATTTTAAGGTTTCTAAAAGGGTTCTAGGGTTTCTAAAAGGGAGCTATAGGGTTTCAAGGGGTGAGAAAGGTGAGGTTTGAGGATTGCTTAAGTCAGGTAAGTTCTCTATCTTTGTAATTTGTGCTTTCATAGTGGAATTTTTGTCGCTTTATATTGTGATTTTTCCCAAAAGGGTTTTCTACGTTAAATCTTTGTGTTCTTCTTTGGTTTGTTTGGTGCTCTTGGATTGCTATCCTAAATCCATATCTACGTGATTCCGTAACATAAATCTCAACGGTATGGTGGAAAGGTAATGCGATGGCATGGCATATGCTCTTACGAGGATGGGTTGCAGTGGACATCTGGCCACGTCCTTTTCTAATTGTTCGAATCTCCCATGCCCATTAGGGGTTTGTTAGCTTTGGATAATGTGCTATCAAGCGGGCAAGGCCTAGCGGTGTTTTGGCTATGGGAGTTTTTTTTTTTTTTTGGCCGGGGGAGGAGGTTGTTGTGGGTTGAGGGCTTGGCCCTTCTTGTAGGTGAGACTCAGTTTTTTGTGGTGCCCACCTCAATCTTTATACATCACGTGAATTTACCACTCCAACATGAGTTATAGACAATGACCCATCCATGCTAGGCCATCATTGGATATCTGCCCCATGGATTGGGCATGGTGAATGATCATGAGTTTGAGGGTTAGGATCTTCCAACCCAGCAAATCATCTGGGCATGGTCCCTCAACAATTGGGTTTGTCAGATGAATGGTCTGGATTACTGAACCAATGGCACTCTAGTAATAGCTGAAACTCAAGTATACTCTCCATTAACACCGGTTAAAATATGCAATTACAAGAAATGGGTTATCTTGAAAATCAATCAAAGTCCTTCAAGTACAAGAATGATGAAAAAAATAAAAATAATAATAATAATAAACAAAGAACAAAAGAAAAGCTATGTCTGTTGATCATGGCCAAGAGTTTCATTATTAACGGATTTGGAGCCAAATGAGAACGGTATCATGCCAGCCATGTGCTGCGGTAGTGACATGGCCCGCCAAGTTCTTTTCCGTGGGTCAGCACCTATCACCTGTGACCTTTCCCTACTCCATTAGTGCACCCTGAACGCTCGGAAGGCGGTACGAGACCTCTCTGGAGGGACTGTAACATCATGATTCCGTTCTTCGAACCCCACTCTCCATCGAATGGCCTCGAAGCGATCACAGCATGGAAAGTCGATATCACGAAGATGAGAACGAAGAATATTGCTGGCAAGAGATTTCTTTCATGAGAACCCATCTCTGTGGTGAAAGTTGAGGATTTCTTTTATGTGACGTTCTTGTATAGAATGGAATTTGGAGTTTTCGAAGATGGATAGATCGAAGAGAGAAAGAGGGGATTTTATATAGATACTGAGAGAGCTTTGGTCTTTAGTTCTTTTTCCTGTGGCGCGTGTTTTGGGAGATCGTTTGACCCTGATTCGAGAGGGTTTCAGGGCAACCGATTAGAGTCGAGTTAATAGTTTTGAGTGGAGATCCTTGGGGCACCTTACCAAACCGAGTACAAGCTTGTGTTGTTCTTTTTTCCTCAGCTGAAAATGTCATCCACCGAGAGGGTTGACAGCCTGACGCGGCGACGCGGTCGACACTGAACTTTACATGAAGCGCATGTGCTGACGTCTCACGTTTGTGGTGCCAGAATACTTTAGGAAGGTGTGATCAATGTTATAAAATGGGGGACATGATTTATACGTACGGTCCAGATTTATGTCTTTGCTGGCCACAGGTAACGTTAATTGGCGTGTGCAAAACTAACGTGATCTCCACTGTGTATTTGGTCATTTGCGAGACACCTGCTCACAAAAATTGGAGAATTGGCTCATTCCTTTGAGACCACTACAAGAAAAAAGGCCTTATCCGACCAATGGGCTGACCCTTTACCGGCTGTCGGTTTTAACGGCTGCCGGCTAGGTCACTGTATATAAAAGAAAAAAAAAAAAAGAAAAACCTAACCTTTCCTCTCGCGCGCGCTCCCTCTCTCTGCCGACCCCTCTGTCTGCTTTTGGTTCTCCGTCTCCAGCCCTCTCCCTCTCCCTCTCCCTGTCCCTTTCCCTCTCCGGTCCTCTCCCTCTCCCTTTCACTCTCTATCCCGATCTCTCTCTCTCTCTCAAAAACCTAGTCCTCTCTCTCTCTCTCTCTCTCTCTCTCTCTCTCTCTCTCTCTCTCTCTCTCTCTCCTCGGCCCTCTGCTGCAACATCATGTATCTCTCTTTCCGCTCGATCTACCGCACATCAAGGAGCATTCTGCTGCACCATCAGGTATCTCTCTCTCTCTCTCTCTCTCTATTCATATCAATTTGGGCATTTTTTGGCATTTTTTTAATCCTTCAAGTAACATTGTGCAATGATTTGTGTATTGGGAATTTTTGAGTTTCGAATCCCTAATTAGGGATTTGTAGTGTTGATTCCCTAATTGGGGATATTCTGATATTACAAATCAGGGATTTGGGGATTTTAGAATTTTGGGGATCTTGAAGATTTTTGAAATTGGGAATTTCAGGTGGTTTTGGTAGCTGATTTGGTAGATTTGATGTTTATTTGTTCATATTTTGTTTATTTATAGGGTTTTGATGGCCGATTTGGAGGATTCGATGGTTATTTATTCATGTTTTCTTGATTTTTAGGGTTTTGACTGTCGATTTGGAGGTTTTGGTGTTAACTACAATATTCCCTGGTGGCCCTTTGATGATGGACTGGCCAGTGTATCTAGTAGAGATAGGTTTTGGTATATACTTTCCTTTTCATTATCTTATTCTTTAATGGACGTTCCTCTCTTTTCACCAACAATAATTTGGTGGCTAGCTTTCCATATACAGAAAAAGATCAGTGAGCTTACGCATCCTTCTAACTTGCATTTTGTATTTTTGGGAACGCCACTTTCTTTGCTAAGAAATGATATAAATACATGAATCTAAAATTTCTTGCCTTTTTTTGTAGGGTTGCAGAATGCTTTACAGTGAACTACCCCTATTCTGGGAAAGCAAAGAGTAAGTATAAAGATCAGGAACTGTGGCTTTTGTCTGTCGAAATTATATAGCCATGTAATTTTTACTCATTGTATCTGAGGAAATTTCTTTATGTTTTGATTCTACATGCAAATAAATTTGAATTCCATGCATTTGCAGACTATGAATAATTCATAAATTGTGGTAGTGAGGTACTACATTGATCAGATCAAACAATGCTAACCATCTGACCATAGATACAACTAGTGTTTAAAAGTGAATGATAAAAAAACAGAGAAACAGTAAGTTTTTCTACAATTTGATTTTCATTTATTGAAGCATGGCACGAGTCTTACAAATTGTTTTATCTTGGTAAGTGGGTTCAATCATGCATCAGTTGCTTTTCATCTCTTCTAGAACACCCGTCGTTAGAAACCTTAATAGGAACTGCTATCAATGGTAGAATTCATTTCCTTACAGGATCTTGAGAAGGTTGAGTGATGAAGACGAGAAACTGAAAGCAACCAATAAGCAAAATACACATACTTTAACATTTCATTATCGAAGCTGAAAGGAGATTACCTTTCTGGCAGTTGCCATGTGACCTTGGTAATATTTTCTAGAGAAATTCTCATTTTTTTTTCTTTTTTTCTTCTTATGCATATCTAGTTTGATTTGGGAATGGATGGAGAAAATACCATCATAGAAGAAGGAAAAAAATGACAGGTTCTGTTACTTGCACAGTCAATTTAGCATTTCAGACTCTTTCTATTTGATTTGGAACTTGCTGTCAAAGAGATCCATTTTCCTTTTGTCACATTTTGTTGCTTCAGTTGGATTTAGAAATTGTTTGGAAGGAAAATGGCATTTGTAAGTATTGGGCGTTACAGCTGTTGTTGTTTGATTTGGGTAATGGTTTCTGGAGAAGAAAATAGCACTACATCCGCCACTGATATGTAGTGATTTGGGCATTATAGCTGATTTATTGTTAAATGTTGGCCATTGGTTTCTGATAGCCCTTTACCAGCAATTACATTTATCACATGGCTATACGTGGATAAATGTGATCCAGCCATTCCATTGTTTCAAATTTTCGAATACACCAAGAAGAAGTCATCTGCTGAATCAGCCTTTAATGACCCTTTTAGGACTCCTATCATTTGACTTCCTAGTTAGAATAAAGAAGCCCCCAATCCTAGAAATCTTATAATCTCTTCTTCCAAAAAATTCTAATTTCCATCATGACAAACATGATTAGTGGTCTCAACAGCATAAAGAAGCACATTTTAAGTGCTTAATTGCAATAAAATATTTGATAAATACAATGGCTGAGACTTGGCCTGTCATTTTTTCACACTGTTACAAGCTCTGTAAATTTTATAGCTGACTCTCTTTAGTACTTTTGTGGTCTTATCCTTATTCCTTATCTTGATTGCATTTGAATATTTTGTTAGTTGCTGATATTCTGTTTGAATGTTTTGGCTTGTAAATTTAGTTTAAATTTCTTTAGAACAATAGCCCGTTTCGTAGAAGAGGTAACAGCTCTAGCTGTGCTCTCCGAGCAGTAGCTCCTTTGGAGCCCGCTTTCACTTTAACCCAAGGGTCTTAGTGTAGAACTACCAGATCTGCCCGCTGAGTCTAAATGAGAGACGCAATGTTTTTTGCTTTCGTTTGTTAATCTTATTTTATGCTTATACCTATAAAGGCACTTAATTTAATGGATTTGATATGCTTAATTTATATTTTGTTGCTTCATTTATATACTTTCCTAAATGACTAACTTGTAACTCCTCAGAACCCGCTCTGCCGTAAGACATTACGATGCATGACAGTTCCCAGTAGGTTAAGTTGCAAGTTATTATACAGAGTTGGTTGGATATCTTCTATTTTTGTATTGGCCTAGGTGGTGTATTTTGTCTTTTGGTATTGGTCTCATGACAGGTTTGGTCTGCATCTTCGCTGATTTGTTGGTCCAATTTTTTTGGGTTTCTTTGAGTTAGGCATATTTTGTTACTTTGTTGGTTCAATTTGAAGATTGCTTGGATATTGATTTCCTTGTGCAGGTATTGGGCTTCAGGTCTGATTTCCTTGTGCAGGTATTGTTTACTTTTTTTTCTTTTATTTTTTTTTCCGACTATTTTTTCTTTCTTTCTTTAGAGTTGTCTGCATATAAAGATTCCATCAAAGAGCCAGTTTGATTTACCGATTTCTGCTTGTCTTGACCTAAGGATTTTAGAGGCACCAGGGATTTTGATTTGATTTGTTTTGATTTCTGGCCATAATCTTCTAGTTTTCTCGTCTAAGGGATTGGATTGATCTTCTAGAGGTATACAAAGGATCAAGATTTCCATATAACTTTGCAATAGTAGGCCTTGGTTCTTCGCATTTAACGTGTTTGCTTGATGGCTTAAATGTATCCAACTCGGTTTATCCATGTTTTAATCAAATCTGTAATGTGATGGTTCTTCTATTGGTACGTGTGGCCCATTTGTCATTTCTTTATAAATTTTAGCATATTGTCCTTCGTGGGAAGTGAGAAATTGGAGGATAGTCCCAATGCATTAGAATTTAAAATGGTAGTTAGTATCTTGATGTACCCATTTCGTACACGGGGGGCTCATTATCGTTGATCCACAATATTGATTTTGTGGGATCCATTGCAGATTGAGGATGAGCCAGGCTCTTCCAGAGTGAGAGACTGTAACCATTTTTGGGCATGGTCCATTGACAAGAGTAATAGTGTATTACATTGTGTTTTTGGATTTTCAATAATTGGCATTTTTTATATGAGGTTTGCCATCTCATGCACAATATGAGAGGTGGATGTTGATCAAAGAAAGATTAAAATAGTCATGGTAGAGTGGGTGTGAAAATGGTAGTAGAGTGGAACAAGTAAGAAAAGACCTTCATATTGTTATATTTAACATTGTTGCTTTGCGGAATAAAACTGCAAATCCCATATAAAAGAGAGGATATGTGGCTATTAGAGTCTTTTTTCTTCACTATGAAACTGGACTTTATGGAGGATGCGTTTTCTTAGGTTTGAGACATGTCCTACCATTTCTTTACTTAGTTATTATTGAGATTAATGCCCCTAAAATTGATTTATCAGATTTTATTATGCCTTTCTTTTAATAATAGATGTTTGAGATCCTATCTTCATCTCTGTAAGTTTAATAAAAGATTGATCCTATCTTTTTTTTTTTTTTTTTAATTAGCTGAGTGCAGATGATGTGCATTGTTAATGGTCAATCTATGCATTAGTGGCTAGCTGAATCCACAACTCTTCACAACTCTCATATCAGATAACCATCCATGGACAAAATCTCTTCCAACAGGTGGCCAGCCATTGTGGCTCTTCAATTAGTCAGTTGCACAAAGATGCATGAATTGCTGTGCTAATGACCTGTACAAGAAATATGGTGTTTCCATGTAAATGGATTTCTGCAGAGGCTCTTTAATGCATGTGAATGTGCCCTTATATTTCTTATCTCCCTCCATTTCATGAATTAACAGTCGCACCTCTGCTATATGTAATCTGCCTTCGGATTGAAATGTTAGTTATGGGCATTGATGTAAAGTTTTTTTTAATCTAAGGTATTCAATATGTTTTTCAAGCAGTATTTTGTCTTTCAAACTCCTTTTGAGGGCACAGAGTACTTGGCCTCTCTATTGTTGTAATTTCCTTGCACATGCAAACAAATGCTTGAAAGAATTATTCTTTTCACTGGCTGTGTAAATCGGACTTCATTCTTCTTGAGAACTTCTAATTTTTTTTCTGGAATAATGGCAGGGTTTTGATATGAAACTAATCAATGTAAATCGGACTTGCAAAGTTACAAAGGTGATGCTCCTTTCTCTTTTATTTGGGTTCTTTCTTAGGAATAAAATTCATTTCTCTATTGTATGTGATCTTTCTCTTCACTTCATGTTTCAGGAGCACAAATCAAAAACACAATTCAAAGTGACAGTGGCACCTCAAGCGTAAAGTTTTGCATGCCGAGGTTGTGCGATTCTTATGTTTGTTGTGTTTTTTTTTTTGTCCAACATGAGCATGCATATCTGACATCTTTTATTATTGTTTTTTTTTTCTTCTTTTAACCTTCATCATCATCATCATCATCTAAGCCTTATAGGAGGCAGTCGTCTAAGTTCAGAATGGTTCTTGTAAATTCTATTCCTAAACCACTCGAAGCTCGGCTCACATTCAGCTGGTTCCAAGGATTCCAATCTATGTGCGAGCACTGTAAAGGAATAACAATTCTTCCAATGTCTCTCTCCGTCTTTGTTACCATTGCCAATTTAATACCTGCCTCAGGCAAGTCACGACTCAACTTAAGACCAAACGAATCAATCCAAGTTGCTGAGTCTTGCTGCAGCAGGAAAAAAAATGTAATTTCTATCTTAAAATCCTCAAGAAAATTTCACTTTTAGGCTGATATTTTTTCATCGAAAACTATAGTACTTTAACCCAGACATTATATTATCCAGATTTTATTAGACTTTTGGCATGCAACTGGATGATTAAAATGGCATATAGCCAACAGGAAAACATTTTGTTCCGTTGACCATACATGGTGAGATTCATTTTTTCCTCCTGTTTATTCTGTTATGAGAAATAGGGCTGGATTTTGGAGTGTGATGACTTTGATTTGTGGCCTTCACTAAATTTAATGGACAAGGTGTGTTGGATATTGACTGTTTTCCCCCCTTTGTGAACAACCTGAGGCATTTCTTTCCATTTAAGTGGTTTGGGTTTTGTTTTTGCAGTGACATGTCGTGGTTGGACTGGAACAGACCATTGTTTGGATTTGGACCAAACTGCTGACAAAAAGGTCTGGTCTAGCAACCCCTTAACATCTACAGTCCCCTTTTTCTGCAGGACAGGATTTTAAAGCACAGGCTAAAACAGGTGAAATCAAGGACATTACTTGAATGCTACTGCAGGTACATGCAAAGAAATGATCAAAAGGGTGTATTTGCCAGGGAATTGGGAGTTCCAACATGGCAGAATTTGAATTTAAGGCTATATCTGTTTCCTTTTGTTTGCAGACTTGATTTTGAGTTTTATGATCGATTTTCATAAAATGTGTGTGAATTTCAACATTAAGTGTATGTTTTTGAAATCTTTAACTGCACACGTAATCCTAAAATTTGAATGATCCAAATGACTTTTAAGATGGATTTCCATGAAAATATATATGAATCTCCATGAAATGTATGCTTTTAAAACAATTTTGAAATCCTAGGCTCTGCTTGTTACTATATATGTGCAACCTAATGGTCTTTAATAGAAATGATGTCACCTAATTCATATTCAGAGACCAGATTATTCTAGAAGTTGTGCACCCTATGGTAAAAATCGAGTTCTAGATAACTTTTCTGGTTAAAGATGTATGTTGCTGATTGTAACAGGAGAAAAATTTACAAAGAAAATCACATGACTTGGGAGTTATTTTTTAGAGATGTTCTTTTCAAATAAAAACAAATTCAAAACCATTAGCATCGAACATTTAAGCATTTTTCAGAAACTGAGTTATTTATTTTCTTCTTTTTGCAAGTTACAGTCTTTGTCTAGCATCCTTTGTCTAGCATCAATGCAAATCAATAAAAAGGAAAGAAAGGGGAAAAAATCAATATTCCAATTACTCACATGACTAATATTCTTTCCCATACTAGGATACTTGATGTTTCTTTGAATGAGAATCAAGAGAAAGCTTCTAGACCAAACCTTTCTTTTGCTTATGCAAGCAGAGAAGCTAAGAAGATTGCCAACACCCTAACTAAAGTTGTAACTCGTAAGATTCTCTTTTTATTGGGGATATGCACTTTGCTTTGGATATTCTTTTACTCCTTAATGAAGTTTGTGATTATCTATCACAAACTAAAAGAATAAAGAAATCCTTGGGCATATCAGAATTCCATGTACTAATTGGGTAACAATTTTTCATAAAGATAAGGCACATCATTTTAACTATAACGTGGATAATCCCATGATCTTTAAGTTCCTAGCTGCAAATGATTGTGCAAATGCTAAACATGTACATTGTTCAGGATATGCTGCATACGCAAATTGTACATCACAAATGGTTATAAAATAGGTGCTGTTGTTTAGAATCTTAGAATCCTTCCATCAATATGAAATTTTCATAGTGGCCCATAACAAGTGGGGCGAATCTATACCTTAAAAATAAATAAATAAAAAAATAATAAAAAAAATAAAAATAAAATCCTAAATGATTTATAGGCCCAAAAGAATATCAATTGCAGCTTGATTGGCCAACAAGGCACAAGATTTGTGTTGGTATTGCAAGAGGTCTAGCTTATCTCCATGAAGAATGGAAACTGAAAATTGTTCATAGAGACATCAAAGCCACCAATGTACTGCTCGATCGGGATCTTATACCAAAGATATCTGACTTTGGTCTTACAAGGCTTTGTATGAAAGAGTAGTCCTCTTGTAGTCAAAGGAACACCCAAAATGTACTTTCCTGTGGAAAGAACATGCCTTTGTATTAATATATATCTAATTTTCTTATAGGCATTCAAGGGAAAACTTCAACATAGGCCTCCAGATCTCCTTCAATTACTCTGTTCAAATGGTACAAGGATAGCTCAGGAGCATTGGACATTGGAGGATCGAAATCTCCTTCAATGCAAGTAATGCAAGTAAATCTCCTTCGAAATCTCTCTTTCCAAAAAAAAAAAAAAAAAAAAAAAAAAAAAAAAAAAAAGAAAGAAAAAAGTGGGGAATGATGCAATGCTTGCTTTGATTAGCTCACATAACTTATTTAGATTAATTCTTGCTTCCTACAACTGCCCCATGTACCTACTAAAAAGCTAAAACTATTCATCTTTAAGATTCTCGAAACATCAATTTTTGTTTCCTAGTGATCGTCTTCTTTCCTAGAAATGAATAAACTTCTTTTGTTCTTTTTTATATCTTCTAATTTGATATTAACATAGAGTTTTATTTCAGGTTGAGTACAATGACAGCCAAAATGCAAGCAATAGGTGCTTCTCTGCAAATTTTATTTTTGCTTAAAAAGAGAGACTTCAAAACTTTTACTTTTGCCTAAGCAATAGGTGCTTCTCTGCAAATTTTTATTTATTTATTTTTTTTTTTGAAGAGTAATGCAATTTCATTGAAAAGCCACTAATACAATTGTCAGAGCGGAAAAGAATACAACCCCAACTTACATCTTAAACAAAGACAAAACTTTACAATCTTTGACATTCTTTATCTTGGATGCCCATTCTAGAACATCTCTTCTAAAAAATTAGAAAACCTCCTCCCATAGGCCTTTGCCATTGAGGAAGCATCTGCCATATTAATGCAGCAACTATGGATTAAAGGTGACACTACCTAATGCATCTGTCCATTGTAACTCTTCCTGCTGTAGGATTCATGGCACAAGAGTTAACTTCATCTGTCAAATTCCTGTTTTGTTTTTTCCTTTTATTTATTTATTTTCTACAGGTACTTCTCCTATGAACATTTAAAACTTACGTGGCCCTCAAGAACTTCTCAACGGTAGGTGTTTTCATTCCTACTTTTTCCTTGTGGTGTACCTCTGCTTGAGTTTCAATATGCCTCATACTTAGGCTTTATGTCCTAAAATAATTTGTGTTATAATATAAACATTTCATACATATGGCTTTTATCATTGGTTGTAGAGGTTCATTCCATCAGAATTTGGAGCAGATCCTGATAAAGCCCGAATTCCCGACCTTGACTATGGCTTCTATGCAAAGAAATCAGCGATCCGACGTGTTATAGGAAAGGAAGGTATTCCATACACCTACATCTCCTGCAACTTCTTCACAAGATATTTACTTCCATCACTTGCACAACCAGGTTTTAATACACCTCCAAGAGACAGAGTCAAGATCTTTGGAGATGGAAACATAAGAGGTTTCTTGATTTACCCATGATTCTAGGACTTTGATTTACATAGATGAAGTGGATGGTGATAACTGTACTTCTCAAGTTCGTTCTTTAGCATTCTGTTTTGCGAAATGCTATTGCTACTACGAGTGTAACCATCAGTCTCAATGCATGTGCCAACTGTGTGTGAAATCCGTGCAATTCATCCGGTGGGCACAACTATGGCCCAAAATACCAAGCCACTGGAGGTCGGTGCTGCACTTGTATGAAAGAAATGAAAAGTTCAAAAATTGGCATGTTGTCCACATTCAATGTACACATGCTACCCATCATTGTTTTTTCAATAGTACTACTGTTGGTAGATCTCATGTATGATATTAGGGACATTTTCTGCAACAAATGAATCCATCATTGGGAGGTAGCTCTTGCTGATAGCAATGAACGTTAAATCAACCATTTAAAGTACAATGTTTTCTTATGGTTACTAGATCCGAACACCTTCATCAGCTCTTAAGGTTTTGGAGGTCCTCTTTTGCTACTAACATTCTCTCTCTCTCTCTCTCTCTCTCTCTCTCTCTCTCTCTCTCTCTCTCTCTCTCTCTCTCACTTCATCAACCTGTAAAAGGTATTTGCTTCTTGTCAACAAGCGATTTCATTTCTTTTCACTACTGTTTTTGCCATTATCAAGTGTTTCTGAGGCTGTCTGGTTTATGGGTTTCTGGAATCGAGCTTTATTCTATCTGCTTTGATGTGGGTGTTTGCTTTTTGGATTTGTTATGATATTCTCTTAATACACTTTTGTGGAATTATCTGGAAAGAATCTGTTGTTCTCTCATCTGCAATTCAATTATTGATTTCATTGCTTAATACAGTGCTTGTGTATTTGATGTCTAAACTCGTCCAACGCTTTTTGTTGGAACTTTTGATGTCAATGTTGGGATTTTTTATGTTTTTGTCGGTTTTTTTTTTTCAATCCTGTTCTTGAAAAGGAAAATCTGAGATGTTATAGTTCTTCTTTTTACAGAGTGATGGGAATGGAAGATGAGGCTTTTCCTTGGCTTTCTTGAGACTTCAGTTTCATAGAATAGTGAGGAGCAAGGAAACCCGTGTCGGGTAAGCAATGCCAGTTCCTCTCGCCCCATATCCGACACCTCCGGTGCCTTTTACACCACCAAACGGTATGTTCAATCAAATTTCTTACAAGATGCTAGCTTGGATTTCCTTCTATTTGCTTCAATTTTGGATTATGGTCTTTACTATCATCTCTATTCGTTCACACTATCTTGATTTGTTCTGTTCGTACCACAATTTTCAAGTAAAAGACTGTCTATATATAAGAAAATCTCTGAAAAAATCATGAATATACTGTGCAAGCATTTAACCACTCGATTTTTTGGTGTTTGTGTACAGTTGTTTGGAAATTTTCTCATTTTTCATGGAAATTATCCTTGTTCTTGGTAATGGATAACAAGCTTTACTACCTTAAATTCAGAGATGTGGTTTTCAGCAGCTGATTATGTTTGAGGGATGTAATTAGGCCCCTGTATTGAAGGAATTTGACAAGCAATGGTGCTGTTTGGGATGGAAAGGTTTTTTTTTTTTTTTTTTTAAATAAAAAATCATAGCCGTCAAATTGATAATTTTGAAGTCATAGTGAAAATTAGAATTTTCGGAATTCTTGATTTTCTGCTCAAAACACACATTTTCAGATTCAACACTATAAAAGGCACACCGTCTGTAGACACCACCAATTTTGGCTTTTGATAGGGTAGGAAAAAAAAAAAACAGAGATGTATTGCTTTTGTTCACTCGGGTTGGCATCAATCCAAATGGTACCCTTTGCGTAAGTTAAGAAATATGATGAGATTCTCTAACCAGGGAATTTTGAATCACCTTAGAGCTCTCTAACTTGGGTAAGGGATGCTTTAGAGATTTTTGCTTCTGTATGTGTATGATTTCATCGATTGAGGTAGCAAAACCACAAAATATACGGTTATCCCTTATTTTCAGCTCCTCCATGCTTATGCATGCTACTTTAGTTGATTTTCTTGGAATTCAGTTATATGTAGCCTCGGTCATGTAGATATTAAGCTTGATGCATTTCATTCAAAAAGACTTTCCTCACTCCTCAGATGCGCAGAGTCAACTTGTGTGTTCTGGCTGTCGGAATCTCCTTCTCTACCCACTTGGAGCAACATCAGCAAAATCTTGAATTAGAGTCCTCTCTAACCAATCAAAGCACATAATAACTCCATATAATCAACTAGAGCTTATCTGGCTTGAATAATTATAAAGGACAAAAAAAAAAAAAAAAAAAAAACCATGGATAGGCGAATGTCTATCTGAAAACAATACACAAATGTGGATCTTTAGCGGACATGGGGTGACTTAATATTTTTAGAGATTCATTTGTGTTTTTAATAGCTATTGGTTGAGTTAATCTAGTATGCTTCTCTCTCTTGTGGATCTTTAGCCGACATGGGGCTGACTTAATATGAGATAATATGACAAATATTAATATGCGAAATTTTAGCTATGGACTGCATGAAGATGGGTGGCAAAGTATATCACCATTTGAAGGGGCGATTAGAGGGCGATATAGGCGTGATGTGGGGCTGTATCATATCGGTGATTGAAGCTTGTTACTTGATATTTAAAACCTTAGTTTAGGGTCAGCTAGAGCCCAACCCCAAGAATCGTAGCTCTCTCAGTAGAATCAATCATCTCTTCATATTAACCTTTTCAGTTTTATATGTTTCTAATTCCGATTGTTGTTCTAGGACCGTCTATACCATGAGATCAAAGAAGTTTGTGGGCTGCAAAAGATCACAGAGGAACATCTGTCACAATTGCATTGGACTGCAATAGAGATTCTTCCATTTCCAATATCGAAATTTATCTTGAACAGAGTAATTCAGGTCTGTTTGGTTCTGCTTTAGCTTTTGGAAGCAATCCAACATATCCCTTTCACTGCTATTGAAACTGTTAGTATTGAAATAACTACTATGCTTCTACTATGCTTTTCCCCTTTTCCACATTACTTAAGGTCCTTACCTTTTATATGCTTTATGTGTGAGGAAAATTATAGGGATCAAAATTTTGACTTATTGAAGTACAGGGGAAATTTTTCGTGACTTACAATGTTAAATTGTATTGATCGATTTTTTCAAGTTCATGATCTGATTCACCAACTTACATTCAATTTTTCCAGCTGCCACCCCACATTGAATTACTAGTTGCAGCGGTCACACAAATCAATGAACCTGACAGCATATATGGGATCATTCAATCACACAAGGCGAATTGTTTTATCATGGTTGCATGAATTTTGTTTTGGTTTTGTATCACCACCCCACATCATTTCTTCAAAATGTTAGCGGTATGAACAGATAGGAGGCGAGGCAGAGCAACGGCAGCAGGAGCACAAATCAAAAACACAATTCAAAGTGACAAGTGCACTGGGTAGAAAATTTTGCGGCCGAGGTTGTGCGCTTCTTATGTCTTGTGTTTTTTTTTTTTTTTTTGGTCCAAAGATGAGCGTGCATATCCGACATCTTTTATTGTTCTTTTTTTTTTTTTTTTTTTTGTTCAGCATGAGCATGCATATCTGACCTCTTTTATTATTATTATTTTTTTTAAAAGAAAGATTTCCTCTATTGCTATGAATTGTCGGTGTATATGACCCCTATAGCTATGATCCCTATAGCTACTGATAAAATCCGTAGTAATGATTTAAACAGCTACGATATCAATAGCTACGGTCGCACTGTGGGACTACTCATATTTAGCTACGGATTTTATCCGTAGCTTTTACCCAATATTCCGGTAGTGTAGCAAAAACTTAGCGGGCGTCAAAGACAAATCGTCGAAAAAGTCCGACCACGGTAAAGCCTTTACCGACCGAGGCATTACTAGTTACGTTAGTGACCGCGGGCATATGATTTTCTAGCGGTTTTTTGGACCTTTGCCGGCGGTTCTGACCGCCGGTAAAGGCCAGTTTTCTTGTAGTGGACATTCATTTGTCTTGTGTCCAAATGAAAGCTGACGGTTCCACGTGTACCATGGAAAAAAGGATCAGGCTTGCATGGTGTGGTACACACCACCGACCTTGGTGGCTGGTTGACATGGCAAAGTTCGGTGTCTCCATGTTATATCCATACAGCCCATCCATTTTGTGAGATCATTTTTGGCATGAATCCAAAAAATGAGTTATATCCAAACCTCAAGTGGACCACACCACAAAAAGCAAAAGGTAACGGGGGTTGAACACCTATCATTGAAAATTTTTTGGGAGCTCAAGAAGTTTTGGATCAAGCTTATGTTTATGTTTTCTGTCCATCCATGTCTTTTGAACCTTTTTTTTTTTTGGAAAATTTTGATATATATATATATATATATATATATATATATATATATATATATATATATATATATAGGATATATATATATTAGGACAGCAGCCAATATTTCATTTCAGATGAAGAGTGACTTTACAAAGCATTTCACAATATTTTGGGCCCCTTCGCAACAAAAAATAAATTGAGAGGGCTTATCGTAAGGGGACATAGACGGACTCCTATATACAGTAGAAGCCAATATATGGAAATAAACTAAACTAGCTAATAGAGCTAGTAGGTTGTTCTGATCAACCCTAGCCTGACCCTATCCAAGAAGATCATCCCGCAGACTTGAGGATGAAGGGTCCTAGCATGGAGATGAATCGCAGATTGCTAGAGTTGGCTCCCTTCTCGAGCCATACTGTCCGCAGGACCGTTACCTTCTCTGAGAATATGAAAAAAATAAAATTTGCCCAACTAGCGTAAAC
Organism: Magnolia changhungtana; assembly: GCA_030180095.1. NCBI lineage: Eukaryota > Viridiplantae > Streptophyta > Magnoliopsida > Magnoliales > Magnoliaceae > Magnolia > Magnolia changhungtana. Next base: position 2,532,703 of record JASAUF010000403.1, on the reverse strand, counting down.
AGTTAATTCTGGTTAGCCATGGTTTCCACTTCCATGGGATCTTGGACTATTTTGTGAGGCTTGCAATCACTAAGTTTGAATCGGACTCGACTATAATCCTTTCCATACCTTTCTCCAAACAGAGCATCATCCCATCGTGGATAGTACGAAGTTCCACCAGATTGATAGAGCCAGCCCCGTAGGCCGCGGAGAAACCGAATAAGAAGGCTCCATTGTCATTCTTGCAGATGTCACCCCCACCTGAGGGGCCAGGATTACTTAACGCCGAGCCATCAACATTTAATTTGATCCATCCAGGGGACGACTGTCTCTATTTCACCAGGATTGAGGTAGAACGTTTTACCATGTCTTTGAACTTGATAAACATGTTGGATGGCAAATGAACATCATGGCCAGCCTTTCAATGAAGGGGCATTATTGTCCCCACTCCTTTCTATGGTGTGGTACCGGTGCAAGGAGGTCTTCCTATAACTACAAATTCATAAAGTTCTTTGGACTCCTCACAGAGCTTCCTCAAAATAAGGAGGTTAAAAGCAAGAATAATTCCTAATAAATTTGAAATAACTTGATTGATGATAAAACAAATGAAATTACAACTCTTTAAATAAGGAACTCAAGGATGGAGTTTTAGACGTAGATTCCAACTCAAACACCCTAAAAACATGACTTACTATAAATAGTAAACTTACTATTTATAGACGACCTCTATTTCTACTAGACAATGTGGTTTTTGGGCAAAAATAGTAAGTGTCCAATTTGGCCTAACCACATTATTTTCATAACTTTTCTAAGCCTTTTTCATGTTGGGCACGACTTCTACAACTCAAAAGGATCAAAAGTTATACTCGAACTAAAACTTACTATTTGTAGTAAAAAAAAATGAGCGGGACTTTTGACCATTAATATGATGGAATCTTGCAAAACAGGTGTGGGAAACTTAGTGTAGCGGGTTGGTTACCCCAAAATCATATATAATATGTTGAAAACCTCATCACGGTTTGCAAGATACGACTGATTTAAGGTTCTGACGGTCCGGATCGTTTCTGCCTACAATTGGGCCCTTCTCTGGTCCATCTTTGCAATGAAAGAGTTTGTAACCCGCTCTAAGTTAGTCCCCTACACTTCAAAAGAACTCAACCTCGAGTTCTCCTCCAGCTTCAGTTCATGATACTCGTTCAGGTCCACAACATTAAAAGTACGCGAGATCTCCATGTCATCTGGAAGATCAACAATGTAAGTATTATTATTGATCTTATAGAGGATTAGTACTAGTCAAATTTTCCTGGTTTTCAACTTGTTATAAGTTCCTGTTGGTAATTTCTTATTGCGTAGATGGACCATAATATTGTCGCCCATCTTGAATAACTTTTGTCGCTGATGCTTGTTAGTTTGCTCCTTATACTTGTTGTTCAAAACATGTAACTTGTCTTACACATACACATGAATGCCCATGATTTAATCCGTCATATATTTTGATGCAATGCTTATGCCTGAGAGTTTAAGTAAGTGAACCAATTAAGTATGTGGCGGGGCACTTGACCATAAACAATCTGGAACAGGGACTTTTCTGTTGAGTAGTTCACCATATTGTTGAATGTAACACCACTTATGGATACTCGAACCCTTGACCGGGTATTGAAACTTTAAGAGTCTACCATCGGAGCAAGAGTAAGGATCCAGTTGTTGAATTTAATCTTCGCTTAAGATAAGGCCAAATCCTACTACTTCGACTTCGAACTTGAAATATACCGGATGAGGTTTCCTAACGTGCGATTCACAACTTCAGTCTGCCCATCGGTCTGCGGGTGGTAGGTACTATTGAACTGAAGTCGTGTACCAAATCAATTCCATAAAGTCTGTCAAAAGTAGCTAATGAACTTCATGTTGCAGTTAGAAGTAATGGTCTTGGGAACCCTATGTAGTCACGTGACTTCTCTAAAGAATAGATTTACCACGTGTTGTATCAAAGGCCTTCTTATATAGGATAAAGTGTACCATCTTTAAAAAATAATCTACTACTACAAACACCAAATCTATGTTGCGCTATGTTTGTGTGAGACCAATCATAAAGTCCATAGATAAGTCCTCCCAATGGCCGTCAGACACATGTAATGAAGTGTAAAGGCCCGTATTCTGAGGGTGCCTATTGGAGGTCTAACAAACATGACAGTGTTGCACCACATTATCCACATCACATACCAATTGTGCCCAGTAATACCATTCATCAATAAGATCCCCCATCTTGTCTTACCCAAGGTGTCCACTAAAGCCACCTCCATGTAGCTCATAGATAATCTGCTCCCTCAGAGAACTTTGGGGGATGCATAATTTTTTTTTAAAAGAAGAAACTGTCTTTTATATGTACGTCATTGAAATGACCCTTTTGGCACCTCAGCCATGCATCATTAAAGTCTTCATCCTTGACATACAACTCCTTAAGACAATCGAAGCCAACCACCTCATTGCTCATTGTAACTATTAGTGATGCACGACAGCTATGTGCATTAGCCACCTTGTTTTACTACCCTGGTTTGTGCTTTAGAACGAACATGAATTCTTGTAAAAATATGACCCATCTATCATGCACACGGTTCACATTAGCATAAGTATTAATAAACTTTAAGGCTTGATGGCTAGTGTAATGAACAAACTCTCTTTAAATCAAATAACGTCGATAATGTCACAACACTTGAATTATTGTGTGCAGCTCAAGCTCGTATGTTGGCCATTTCTTGTAGACTTCATTGAGCTACTTGTTGTAGAAGGCTACCAGCTTGCCTTCCTGTGATAAGACCCCTCCAATTCTGATATATGAGGCACCACACTTAACCTCAAATAATTTTTTGAAATTAGGAAGAAGTAAGATTAGCTTTGTGGACGATCAATCCTTATTTTAGCAAAGCTCTTGTCAACCTCATTGATCCACTGAAATGGTCCTCTTTTCATTCAATCTCTAATGGGTGCGACTATATAATGCTGAAATTCTACACGAATTGATGATAGAATGTCACCAACCCATGGAAACTCCTCACTTCATGAATGTTTGTCGGAATCGACCATTCCCTGATGGCTTACACATTTGCATCGTCCACGCAAATGCCCGTGGAGGTCATAACAAATCCTAAGAACAACAAATTGTTTGTTAAAAAATTACACTTCGTCAAGTTATGGTACAACTTGTTAACCGACAGGATCTATAACACCTTCCTAAGATGTTCCATGTGATCTATCTCACCTTGGCTATATATCAAGATATGGTTTGTGGTATACTAGGGTAGTAGCGCGGTCGAGAACTTGGCCTGCCACTTCTTACACTAGTTGCATAACCTAATCACGATTCATGTGTTGAAGTCTAACTACTGGTGACAGATCTGGACCTACTGGATATTATCCCCTATGGTAAGGCAGATTCTTAAGGAAAGGGTGCCCCCAAGCATTCATTGATTTATTATTATTATTATTATTTTTTAACTTCAAGAATGAAGTTCCTGACCTGTTACTCAAGTCGCCTGAATTCAGTGGGCAAAGGCACATTCCATATACCATGTGTTGGAGTAGGATGCATGTTCCATGGTGGGGGAGGTACTAGAGGTATTAACATCAAGTTTCCAACATAACTAACCTTAACATTCAGCTGAGGTGCACTAGGTGCCCTTTCATCAAGGATAGCCACCATTTGGTTTAAGTTATCAATCTGGCTAGCCATTCACCTGTTGAAGGTTTTGCCTAAATTCTTGATTATTTTGTCTAAGCTCGTGCTTGCTTAGCTCGAACACTCCCTTGCTCCGCAATATGTTGGATTTCCAATTGCATCTCCTAGCCCAACCAATATTGTCTCAAGAGGGTCGCTTCGAGACATCGATGCCCCATCCTAAATTTGAGGGTTATGCATTGGGTTTAATGTCGACCCCTGGAATTCTAGTACTAGTTGGACCTGCATTTCCCTGAGTGGAGGTAGTGTAGAAGATGTTACAAGATCATTAGATATGGAGGAGCTTCGAGTAACCCTTCGAATCATGTTTTTGAAATTGAATTATTTAACCATGCTTATGTCACACTGATATATTTTTTAAAACGAAAATTGAATATATTGATCTGCACAAAAACTACATTTGGGTCTCCCGAGGAAAAAATGACCAACAAAAGACCTATCATAACAAACTAAAGGCAGGGGCTAGAGCGATCCAAAAAGAGGCAACAAAAAAATGCAAACCGGGAGGGGTTACTTGCTCCTAACAACACCTAAGCCTGCCTTATCCAAGAAAAGAAGCCCTCTGACCTCTCTGAGAAGGTCATCCTTGCTCGAGTAGCAAAGAAGGGATTGGGACGAGCTCCCCAGCCGAGCAAGCGTGTCCGCAGGGGCATTACCTTCCCTGAAAATATGCGAGAACTCCACCTGTCCAAGGCGGCGAAGCCTCTCTGTTCTAAATAGCCACCCTTTCTATTTCCAGCCTAAGCCTGTATTTCCTTTAAAAGCCCAAACCACTAAGTCTGAGTCTGATTCTACCACCATGTTGAATATACCTTTGCTAATACATAGAGATAATCCATCATGAGCCGCTCTCAATTCTGCTCCAGTGTTGGACATCACCCCATAACCAAATGAGAAACCGAAGATGATGTCTCCCTTCTCATATGCCTCCGCCCCCCGCCAAACCCGGATTTCCTCTTGAGGACCCATCGACATTGACTTTAAACCAACCCGTAGGTGGTTTCCGCCAAGCCACTACCGAGTGTCTAATCGGCAACCCGCCAATAGTTCCACCAAACAAGGATCTAGGAGGGAACAAAACTGATCGACTCATGGATTGCCACCATGACACCCGAGCAATCATAGCAACAACTGTTGGAGATTTCTCATTGAAGACAGCTCCATTCCTGGCTTTCCACAAATTTCGCCAAATGAAAGCAGGTGTCAGATGCTGGGAGATCGGAGGCGAGGTGTGGCCCGAATAGGACCTCCTTCATTGAACCATTCTCGCTTCCACTGAAGGGGCCTGTAGGACTGAGATCCCAAATGTCGATCTGAAGAAACTCCAAACTGTCGTGGCCAAGTCTCCATTCAGGAAAAGATGAGAAAGGGACTTCATCGAAGGGCCCCACACCGAGCCAATGCTGCAACAAATACACCTTGATGCAAGCAGAATTCCTCTAGATTATTGCACCGCTGTCTCCACTGGAATGGTTTTGTGGAGCAACTTCTAAAAAAATAGAGAAATCTTTGGTGGTAAATATTCATTCTAAACCAACCTTGCCCAGACCTTTCTGGGAGCTATCGGTCTGCTTGCCGCCCAGGCCAATTTGATAGTGAAAATGCTAGATGGAGAGAGCAGCCCTAAGGGAGTGTCAGGACCTTCAGAAAGGCAGAAACTGCCCTGAAAAATATGATCAACAACTTCTTGGGAAAGTAGGGAGAGAGCTCGAGAGGGAGGGAGAGGACCGCCAGGACCCAAGAACTGGTTGACTTTTAGAGGAAGAATGTCAACAGGGATGTCTCCTGTCACCAGGTTCTGGAGTGGGCCAAGACCTGTCCAGTTCAACGTCCAAAATTTTTTGTTCCCTGCACCAATCTCCCACTGCAGCTTAGCTTCAATAAATGGTAGCAACCTGGAAATCCTCTTCCAGAACGGCGAGCAAAGGCCAGTGTAACCTCCTAGGAATTTAGAGATCTGTAGGCGGGCATATTTCGCTGCCATGTAGGAAGCCCACAGGCTGGAATCGATGTAGAATTTGAAGGACCAATCCAACTTTAAATGCAGCGCGGTCATAGTTTCTGATAGTTTTCAGATGCCAAGCCCACCTTCATCTATTGGTTGCGCGATGGTCTTCCAATTTCTCCAATGTAATTTTTTCTTCCCATCTACCCATCCCCAAAAAAAGGCTGCAAACCTTCTCTCCAGCTCGGCCAGGACCACTTTTTTTTTTAAAGCTGCCATAGAAAGAATGAGAATACTACCCAGCACACGTTTAATGAGGACCGCTCTCCCTGCTTGCGACAGAAATCTTATTTTCCAACCTCGGATCCACCCCTCCACTTTGTCAACCAAGGATTGGAAGACACTTGCCTTTAGTCTATTTACTGCCAGGGGAACCCCTAGGTAGAGAAAAGGGCCATTCAACCTTGCAATACTGAGAAGGTTTGAAATGGCCCAAACTCTGGATGTCAGGATCTTATCAGAGCAAAAGAATGAGCTTTTCCCATGATTAATGCTCTAGCCAGACGGTCTCTGATACTTGTCCAGCAGCGTCTTAGTCTTGCGCAGGGAAGCTAAACCACCGTTAAGGAAGAGCAGGGTATCGTCCGGGTAGAGGAGGTGGGAAATCGTCGGGTAGCCCCTCCTTTGAGCGAATGAAAAATGTTGACCTGTCGACATGAGATGATTAAGGCCACGACTAAGCACATCTGCGTAGAGAATGAAGAGGCTTGGAGAGAGTGGGTCCCCCTGCCGCAGCCCTCGCGAGGACTTGAAAAAACCCGCAGCCTCTCCGTTAATCAACACCGAGAACCAACTATTAGCCCAACAGTTTTCTACTAAGCTCGTCCATTTTTGGCTAAAACCAAAGTGCCCAAGCACCTATTTAAGGAAGATCCAATCCACCCTATCGTACGCCTTTTTCATATCTAATTTTAAAACTATGTTACCTCCTCTACTATTTCTAATTAAATCTTTGAACAACTCCTGAGAGAGTGCGATGTTTTCAGAGATTGAACAACCCTTGATGAAAGCACCTTGCTCAGCTGAAATCAAGGAAGGCAGCACCTGGTTTAACCTGAGCATGATTATCTTCGATAGAATTTTGTATAGGCAATTACATAAACTGATCAGTCTATTTATCCGGACCACCCAGGGAAGGTAACGCTCCGGCGGACACCCTGGCTCGGCTGGGAAGCGAAGGTCAGCTCGCCTCTACCTTTTTCAGGTACGCCGATCTCCCTCTCCGTGTTCGTGGGCTTCTTTTCTTGGACAAGGTGGGTCTCGGGTCTATCAGAGCTGGCCAGTGAGATCCTCTTTTCCCTTTCTTCTGCTGTGTGGTTTTCCTTTCGAGGGCTTTTCGTTTTGTTTTGTCATATGATAGGATTCTTCGGGTCCTTTTTTCCTGGGGTTCCCGAATGTGTGTGTGGTCTCATTGTAAAGTGTCCCTGTCTTTCGGTCTATCAATGAAAGTTTCCTCTTAAAAAAAAAATTTTTTTTTACATAAACTGATCGGTGTATAGTCAGACCACCTTCTTGGGGCAAGTCCCTTAGGGATGAGGCAAATGAGGGTAGAGTTGACCGCCTGGGGCAACTTTTTCCCCTAGAAGAAATAAATCATCGCCTTGTGGATATCCTGACCGCTAATGTCCTAGCAGGATAAGAAGAATGCACCTGAGAAACCATTAGGGCCCGGGGCTCCCCCTCTCGGGATGGACTGAGCTACTTGCTTGACCTTAAGTAAGGAAGGGGGCGATATAAGCTGGTCATTCATCTCCTGAGTCAGCAAATGGGGGACCAAATCCAACAGGACAGACTCCTCGTAGATGGGGCTCCCAGAAAATCTTTCTTCAAAATGCCGCACTGCCTCCCACTTAATCTCATCCTAGTCTGTTAACTCTTCGCCAGAATGTAGCATGATTTTGCTGATTGTAGCTCTGCGTTGTCGCTCTATTGTGGACGCATGGAAAAACTTAGAGTTCCGGTCTCCCTCCTTTAGCCAGCTATTCC